>VMOF01000379.1:55152269-55329117 GCA_011764245.1 Trialeurodes vaporariorum
TAAACTTGGCTATCTTTAATATCAATGCCCTTTGGGCGGTGGAAAAGAGAGCCATCGTTAATCAAGTTGGGAAACATTTTTTTAATCTTGGCCGGGTTTTACTTGACTTTTGGTGTAAAGTTTTTTTGGAAAAATGAGTCATACAATGAGGCAGTTGCAAGGGTCTGGAACGTTGTATTTTTTTATCAAGAAAATGAAGTACACTTGATGAGCTGAGAACAAAGATGCCTTCGGTTTCTATTTAAGTTCCATTGTTCCAGAGATGAGATTTTGGCCCAAAATACATTGTTTTAAATGGGAATTCCGCGTAGTGACGTCACTAAGCACACGACTTTTTACAACTTTACACGTGTGTATCTCCAAAACCGATACAGTTGTGGAGGAAGAAAGGGTACCATTGTTCTCAGCTCATCACGTATTATCATTTCTTTAATAAAAAACACAAAACTTCAGACCCTTGCAACTATGCCCCATTGATTCTGCGGCTGTTGGGTGTAAAAATACTACATTAGAGCCCTGCAGTTTCCGAGATGACATTTTGACTCACCGTAACTTTCGATGGATTTTACTCAAAAAGTAACTACTCAATCGCTGAAGATCGAAAAGTAGCAGAAGCTCTATCAACGACATTGCTTTTTACGTAAAATCATTGCCTAATTTTTTATACGGAATACAACTACACTGGGAGAAATCACTTCTTTAAAAACAAGGAAACACGTTTACTCATGACAGTTTTTCTTGCGCGAAATAAAGTTCTGATTGCATGAAGGAGAATCACAGTCACAACAAGGAATATTTTACCTGTAGCAGTAGACATTTTCCTTGGGTTAGAGGAATTTTCCCTTTATCAATAATGGGTCTGTTGCAAACTTTTTCTACAGCACTATAGAGTGATCAATCTCATGCAAAATTGCGTTAAAAGTTCATTGGTGGCAGGAGAAAGTCATGAAATGCAGTAACAAACTCACTAGAGGCATTTAACTGAAATCCAAGATGGCGGTAAAATATCGAGCAACCTGTATGCAAGCACCATGAACATCCAAGATGGCCAACCTCACAACATCGATCACAACCAATCACAACGCAAACAAACTCATAACCTACGATGCTGTGAGGCTGTTAACGTTGGCCATCATGGATGATCACGGTGCGTGCACACAGGCTGCTCGATATTTTACCGCCATCTTGGGTTTCAATTAAACGCCTCTTGTGAGTTTAATACTGCATTTTATGACTTTCTGATACCACAAATGGACTTTTCACGTGATTTTACTTAAGACTTAACACTCTATATAGCTGTAGCAAAAGTTTGCAACAGACCCTTTCACTGTGAAGTTTTTTTTTTTTTAACCTAAACGAAATACCCCTTGGGTTAAAAAAAATAATTCTCTCAGTGCCCCCAGTAAAAATCTCAAGTCTACGCCAATGCCAAATAATAATAAACTGAATTGAAACAGTCGACTGAAATATTTTCAGGCGAGTGAAGGAAGAACAAATTAAATTCGACGTCGTGATATCACAGTATCAGTTCTTGTCGTACGGATGCGCCATGTCCCGGCTTCTCAACGGACTCATTGAACCCTCCCCTCCTCCCCCGTTCCGCCCCCTCCACTACCTTTGATCTCCTTAGCGACGGTTAGCAGGGACGATTTCGCTGAAGATCATATAGGTTCAATCGGTCATAGATCCTATTTGCCATTCATACTGACCCCGTACACCGATAAGATGACCTTGTGGCAAAAGATGGACAACTGGTTCTTGAGCGGGTGCTTGAGGTACAGCATCATGAACGCTTTGGAGCAAGGAGCGAGGAACTTTTTCAGAGAGATCCACGGTGACGACTCGCTTGTCGATGGGTGCTACGCCAACGTCAGTCTGACTATGCGTTTATCCAACTTCATTTACAACTATCCACAACTCCTCGGCCCGAACGTTATCGAACTTGGGCCACTGCATATCAAGGAACCGGGAAAGTTGCCGCAGGTAAAGTTTATTAGTTAAGCAGGTAATGGGTCTGTTGCAAACTTTTGCTACAACGATAAAAAGTGTTTCATCATATGTAAAATCGCCCGAAAAAGTCCATTAATGGCATCAGAAAGTCATGAAATGCGATAGTAAACTCACAAGAGACGTTTAATGACATCCAAGATGGCGATAAAATATCGAGCAATCTGTATGCATGCGCCTTTGACATTCAAGGATTGCCAACGTTGACAACCTTACACAGCTTCAGAGGTTCTGTGTTTATTTACGCTGTGATTAGGTGTAATCGTGTGAGGTTGGCTATCCTTGGATGTTCGTGGTGCATGCATATAGGTTGCTCGATATTTCACCGCCATCTTGGATTTCATTAAACGTCTCCTCGTGAATTTCATATGGCATTTTATGACTTTCTGATGCCACCAATGGACATTTCACTCGATTTTACATCAGATTGGACACCTATAGCGCTGCAGCAAAAGTTTGCAACAGACCCATTCTATGCGAAAGCGCGGACTCTTACAATCAGCGCACTTTGGGCTGAGATCGAAAAAACGAGGCCAAAAATTGGTGCAAAATAGTCATCAAAAATCATCGTATTCAACCTTTTAAGCAGAACTTAAAACTTTCTGATGGTGACAATCCTTGGTTTAAATTACTTGTTAAAAGTGTTTTTTGTGATTTAAATTGGTCTTGAAAGTTTATAAATGATGCATTGATGAAAAATACATTTTCTGATTTTTTGCCACTATTTTACGATCTCAGGCCATAGTGCAGCGCCAATGGCGCCCAATGGCATGGCAGTTTGTGCATGCTGAGACAAATTTGCCTGTTAAGGTGATTCTATGGCAAACTCCTGGAGATTTTAATCCGATAGATGGCGTTACTTGTCGCTGGCTCCGAAAATAGCCGGTTTTTGACGGTTTTCAGCTGTTTTCTCTGAACAGATACGAATAAAATAGACGAAAAATCGGATTTTCAGCACCTGCGTAATTTTTTGCTTGATTTTTTGAGCCATAAACGGGTCATATTGGTTTAAAATAAATACCTATTTATAGGAGAAAAAAATCATACGTAATTTGGAGTTGTATGTATATCAGTAAAGATTACAAAATCTTGTTAAATCTCGACTTGGCTGCTGCTATGGTATCCATCGTTAAAGTGGCCATTTTTCAAAGCCACTCATGAGTGACCTTTGAAAAACAGACACTTTAACGATGGTTACCATAGCAACAACTAATTTTCATAGTAACTTTTTGCTTGATTTTTTGAGCCATAAACGGGTCATATTGGTTTAAAATAAATACCTATTTATAGGAGAAAAAAATCATACGTAATTTGGAGTTGTATGTATATCAGTAAAGATTACAAAATCTTGTTAAATCTCGACTTGGCTGCTGCTATGGTATCCATCGTTAAAGTGGCCATTTTTCAAAGCCACTCATGAGTGACCTTTGAAAAACAGACACTTTAACGATGGTTACCATAGCAACAACTAATTTTCATAGTAACTTTTTGCTTGATTTTTGAGCCATAAACGGGTCATATTGGTTTAAAATAAATACCTATTTATAGGAGAAAAAATCATACGTAATTTGGAGTTGTATGTATATCAGTAAAGATTACAAAATCTTGTTAAATCTCGACTTGGCTGCTGCTATGGTATCCATCGTTAAAGTGGCCATTTTTCAAAGCCACTCATGAGTGACCTTTGAAAAACGGACACTTTAACGATGGTTACCATAGCAACAACTAATTTTCATAGTAACTAATTCATAGACAGTTTTAACGATCGCTTCATCAATGAGACAAACGATCGGCCCCCAGAGATTTTTATGAGTTTACGGGTAGATTTTGTATGTTTTTAGCAGTGGCGAACCGTGAAATTTGGCAACATTTCTTTTTTCCCCTTTGAATACATTAGAAAGGTCGACACATCTGGTCATCGACGATGACCGAAGCATTCGATTCTTTCAGTGAGTTTAAATGGAGAAAGGACATCGTTGTCAAATTTCACGCCTCGCTACTAGTTTTTAGTGTTACCACAGCCGTTGAAGATTTTCTTCATCCGAATACACCCTTTAATCGCCTGTAACAAAACAGTACAAGTGTGAAACATAACTATTCTCAAAAAATTTAACTATTTATCAGAATGAAGATATGAAGATATGAGGAATCAGTTGCGTGGCTGGGAATTTTTCAAGGAGAGGGCGGGGGAGGGGAGGTTACCCGCGAGGGTAACAATTCCTTAAACTTTCCCTGAAAACGCAAAAAATTACCTCTTTTAGAGCAAATTTTGGTGTCGGGGGGGGGGGTCCAGACCCCCAGGCCCCCTGCTCGCCTACGCCACTGACAGTGAGAGAAATGGAGATAACACTTATCACCAGTATGAAAATTCCATGATTTTGTGCATTTCTTTTTTTTGTCAACATAAAATAGTTTCACTGACTTTTCAAATTCCTTTCGTGGATTGATTCGCAGAATATTCAGGATTGGTTGGACGGGGCAGAGAAAGGAGTAGTTTATTTCAGTCTGGGTAGCAACATGAAGAGTAAATCTTTACCCCAATCCGTTCGAGAAAATTTCTTGAAATTTTTCCGAGAGCTGCCCCCTGGCTACCGAGTTCTCTGGAAGTGGGAGCTGGACGGCAAAATACCTGGACAGTCCGATAATATTTTAGGACAAAAGTGGGCTCCACAGCCTAGTGTCTTGGGTTCGTATTTTATTATACATATATATAAAGCTGACGTCCCTCCAAAATGTTTTTTCTGTTTCCCGAAAATTGGCCGAAGCGATTTCCCTCAAATTTGGCACGATGATTCCATAGGGTATTTTAAGGAGATCTGTGCAACAGTTTTTGAAAACGTCGTCTGTGAGCGCCGCAAATTGAATTTTAAAATAAGAGGGGGAGAGCTCATTCTCGCAGGACGCTCGACGGACTATGTGTCAGTATGCACATTTAACTATACCATAAAGTCTAGATTTACTATAATGTAGCGGAAAGTGTCGTTTCAGGGGTTATTTGGGCCGCTGATCACGAATTTTGAGTCCGTTTTTCAAAATTTTCAAATCCAAGATGGCGGCTACATAGTGAACATAGGCATAGCGTATCAGGGGCTAGGGGGGTCTATAGCCCCCCCCCCCCCTAGCCCCTTTTTTTGGGAGGCGGGGCTAAAAATCGGGGCTAAAATATTACGAAGGGGCTAAAAACACATCGACTTGGCAATCAACAGGAAATTTTAAACATCCCTTTGAGACGAGAAGCAAAAAAAAAGGGTTATCACTTTTTCACTTTTTAGCCCCTCCCCCCACTTTTTTGGTCACGCTACGCCTATGATGGTGAACAACGAATTTTGCCCATAAAACAGGCCGTGGAAGGTGTGGTTTACGGTGGAATAGTTTTCCATATTTACTGTTACTTTGGGGGAGGATTCTGAATCCTGTAAAAAGAACTACTCTTTAAAAGCCTATTCTTTTTTTTAGTGCAACTTTAAGATGCGTCATTCAGATGTATATTGAAATGTACACCAGGGATGAAAGGGTTAGGACTGTCACAACTCCCTCGGTCCGAACGCTCATTGCTTAAACCTGAGCGCTCCAATACTTTTGATCCGTCATTTTTTGTCCGTAATTTTTACCGTACTTCTTCAATCGTTCTTAACAACCATGATTCTTTAAATAAAAAACAAACAAACTGTCAAAGTGTCAACTAGCCCTTGCCCCTGGAATGCTGGCCGTGGAGGGCACCCGTAGGGTGTCTGGAACGGCTAGTATGCTATGTATTTGTTTATGTTTATAATGTGACAACAGAACTTTTCGATGAAAAATTTATAGTAGTTTTTCATCTATGAAATGGAACGAATGAAATAAATAAAATTTAAAAAAAAAAAAAATGAAAAATTAAATTTCAATGATAAAGTAAATTAATTAAAATGATATAAAATTAAATAATACTAAATGTAAGTTTTGTAAGGTTACACTAAACCTCCAAGGCCCGGGGTAGTTCAAAAGAGTGCCACTCCTCTATTTATTTGCATGGGGGAAGATAGTTAACTGTTCGTACTCTGGGGAGTTGGAATTGCCTGCACGACAGATTGAAGGCGCCCAAAGGCATCTTATCGTGTAAGTGTTTTCATCGATAAGAGCGTTTTTCAAGAATGAAGGCTAAAACAATGTGAAATTGACGAAAAACGAGAGAAAAACGAGTAGACTCGGGCTTGGCCTTAAGGGGTTAATTGTATACTTGCGAGCAGACAATCACAACCACGAATCAGAAATTTTAAAACGTTGCATTAATTCGCTAGGTTGCTTTAAATAGGTCTGCTGTTTTACGTATAATTAATGGAATTTTTCGATTGACCGATGATTCCACCGATTGAGAAAATATTACACAGTTAAGTTCAGTGCATGAGTGTACAGCACGAAAATACTCTAATCTGTAATATTTTCTCAAACGGTCGGAGGAGCCATTCATGACTTTAAAAAACTTGCGGATAATTTAATAACTTTACAGTGATTGCACCGATTGAGAAAATATTACAGATCAGTAGCGTACCGAGAGTTTTTTCATCTATCCCTTTTCTCCATTAAGAAACGTATGTTAGACAAGGATGGACAACGGGATAAAACCCCCTCTTTCTGTCCTTTTCCTACTTAAACATTCAAATGAAAAATGAAAGGATGGAAGAGATCCTCCTGGTTGCGCCAGTGCTACAGATCAGCGGGCCGATCATTTACTTTATCGTTAAACCGATCGTTAAAACTGTCTACGAGTGATGATATTGGTCGAAAGTTGTAAAATTTGGCCGTTGCTGTAGTAACTATCGTTAAGAGTCTCGTTTTATAAAGGCTATTTATGAGTAACCTTTAGAAAACGGACACTATAACGATGGTTACCATAGCAACGGCTAAGTTTTACAATATTCTACCAACAGAATCACTCATACACAGTCTTACTGATCGGTTTAACGATGAAGTAAATGATCGGCCCGCTGAATATTTTCTCCTCTAGAAAACCTCAGGCTCAACGCCCGGTATAGTTTTTTTTTTTTTTTTTTTTTTTTTTTTTTTTTTTTTCAAGAGACTCTACTGTATATAACTAGAATTATTAAAATCATGCTTTAAAAGCATGCATCGAGGAATTTCAAGCTTTATAGACTTGTTGGTCTGTCATTTGCAGCGCACCCGAAAGTCAAAGTATTCATAACGCAAGGTGGACTCCAAAGTTTTCAAGAGGCGGTACATTATGGAGTGCCGACTGTCGGAATTCCCTGGTTCGCAGATCAAGAACACAATGTGGCCAAAATGGTGGACGCTGGTATCGGATCTAGCATTCAACCACCAGAATTGTACTCCTACGAGAAAATTAAATCAGCTCTCGAGACAGTCCTTTACGATGAAAGGTAAAACCGACCGTGGATTATAAATGAAGAGTGTAAAGCACTTATTATTAGATGTGCAAGTAAACAAAGTAATTCCAGAGCAATTCACTTGATTTTGAGGTAGTTGAAGTTCAAGGGATCCTATTTCTACATTGTGATTTAAGGTAACTGGGGCAGCGAAAAAACTGGTATATTTGGTGAATGGAGCTGTCGCAAATTTTTGCTACAGGCTTATTGACAGTTGATTATAGTGTAAAGCCTTATACAATTGACGACAATGGGACTGTTGCACACTTTTACTACAAGCAATTTAACGGACGATTTTGGTGCAAAAACCTCGAAAAATAACAATGGCAGCACTGGAAACTTCCGAAATCCACTCTTAAACTCAATAAACGCTTTTATTTGCGAGGGCAGTAACAATGGGAGATTCCTATCTTAATGTCGTCACTCTTTTTATGCTGACAAGGATGATTCACAGAGTAATTATTCATCAGAGTGATGATCCACATCAGATGAATGATACCGCAACACCTAGTGACACCGGTGTCAAATGAAAGTCGTCTCTTATTGGTCACTCCTTGATGGAGTTACAGTATTGTTAGATGGGAATCTCCCATTGTTACTACCCTCAGCCACCATTACGCCCGCGCAAATAAAAGCATTTATCGAGTTTAGGAGTGGACTTAGGACGTTTTTAATGCTGCCATCAGTATTTGTGGAGGTTTTTACACCAGAATCGACTATACAATCGCTTATAGCAAACGCGTGCAACAGCCCAATGGGGCTATTGCACACTTTTGCTGTAAGCGATTTAAAAGTCGATTATGGCGTAAAAACCTCCACAAATACTGATGGCAGCATTAAAAACGTCCTAAGTCCACTCCTAAACTCGATAAATGCTTTTTATGCTAACAATTCTGAAACTCCATCAAGAAGTGACCAATAAGAGACTACTTTCATTTGACACCGGTGTCACTTGGTGTTGCGGTACCATTCATCGGATGTGGATCATCTTTCTGATGACTAATTACTCTGTGAATCATCCTTGTCAGCATAGAAAGAGTGACGAAATTAAGATAGGAATCTCCCATTGTTAGTGCCTTCGGCCACCATTACGCTCGCGCAAATAACTGCGTTTATTGAATTTAGGAGTGGATTTTGGAAGTTTTTAGTGCCGCCATCGTTATTTTTTGAGGTTTTTACGCCATAATCGACTACTAAATCGTTTATAGCAAAAGTGTGCACTGTGCAATAGCCCCATTGTCATAAGATTTCGGCGGCATCCGCCGCCAATACGGTCTCGCGTTAGAAAGCATTTTATGAGTTTGAGAGTGGATTTCGTGAATTTTTAGTGCGCTAATCGTTGTTTTTACGGGGTTTTGCCCCAAAATCAACTATTAATAAGCCTTTAGCAAAAGATTTGAAACATGTCCATTTGTTTTTTAACCCTTTAATGACCAAGATAGTTCAAGAGAGCTCTGTCCCTCCGTTTATACGTAGAAGGTATAGTTAACTGTTCGTACTCGGCGAAGTTGGAATTGCCTACCCTACGAATTGAAGGCTCTCGACGAGACCTTATATAGTAGTGTTTTCATGTATATTTATTTGCGTTTATTCGGAATGAGGACTGAAGCAATTTGTAATAAAATAGAGGAGAAAAACAAGTTTACTCAGGCTTGGTCCATAAAGGGTTGGTAGTTATTAATGGCTCTGTAGCAATTATTCGCTGTAGCTTTGTTTAGGGCCGAGCCTATTTAAAATCACTTAAAAATAACACTGAGATTATCAGACGAATTATAAATTTTCTTTGATAAAAATTGCGGTCTTGAAAAATTATAAATGATAAATTTATGAGATGTACGTTCTGATTGTTTGTGACTTTTTGACGATCTTAGACCATAGAGTGCGTTATGGTGCCTGGTGTGTCTCTTTCAATGTAAAATCACGTATTCACTGAATCCTTGAGAAAGCGATACTTTTGCATAGGTTCAAATGGAGAAAATACATAGTTGTTGAATACCACGAACCGCTATATACTGATTACTTTCAGTGGCGTAGCATGTAATTTGGCAACGTTGTACTAGACCCATTTAAACCCATGTAAAAGGTCGATTGCGAAGGTGCTCACCGAACACCCAATAGTTCGACTTTTTCCATGGGTTTAAATGAAAGAACTGCAACGTTGCCAAATTGCACGCTACGCTACTGGCAAAGATTACTTATACTCCAGATATGGCACTAGCTAAAATCTTGTTGAGCGCCTTCATTGCTAAAACATATACACTGGCCCACGGTTTGTTTACGTGTCGGTGAACGAGAGACGCGCAGGCGGGGTGGGGCCAGTCGGCTGACCCACGACCCCCACCCGCCCGCACGTCTCACGCCCGCCGAAACGTAAACAAACCGTGGGCCAGTGTATGTGTTTTAGCTCGATTTTAGAAATGAAGGCGCTCAACAAAATTTAACATTGGCAAGATAGCTAGTGCCATATCTGGAGTATAAGTAATCTTTGGCTACTGGTTACTTTGTTCTTATAAAGGAGACATTGCGTAGTTCACGAGCCTAAAATAAACTCAGCTCAGCTTACTTGTATTATTAAGGTGATTCCAGCGAAACTTTTCCAGATTTAAATCCAATGGATAGCGCCGCTCAGTAGTCACATAGAGGGAAAAGTCATGTTTTTGGCATTTTAAATTGAAAGACAAAGAAAAAACGCAAACTCCAAAAACGTCAGCACCTGAGTTTTTTTTTTTTTTTTTTTTTTTTTTTGGATTCTTTGAGCCCAAAACGAGCAAAAGCAGTTGAGAATTAAAGCCGTAAATTATAAAATTCATTTCACCATAAGGGTCATTCTTTTGTAACGGGTGGGACATTCAGACGACTTTGAAGTAATTTTTTTCAATTTTTTAATCATTGAAATAAAAAAATTATCCCACCAACAGAAAGGTCTTGACTTCTAGATAGTGATAGGATTTTCAAAATTTAAAAATGTTTATCCAAAGCTTAGAATGGAGCAAAATAAGGGTGCAACGGGTGGGACAGAAAATGGACAAGATTTTTGAATCACTTCAGAAAAAGTTGAAACTCTGTGAGTTTTGAAGAGATAAAAATTTGAAAAAAATATATGTTAAAGGTGAGGGTATAAGCTTTGATCCTACATCAAGTTTTTTTCATTTACTAAATTATTTTTTTCTAACAAAATTAAAAAGTAGCGTAACGGGTAGGACAGCTAGGTTTTGTAACGGGTCGGGCGCGTGTGATTTCGTCATTGAAAATACACATCAAACCTGCTGTAACATCAACACGTTTGACCTTATTAGATTTAGATAATATTTTCGTAACTGGTTGTAATTTAGTGCAAAACAAGACTGCTAGGCACTAATTTTTAAATTTTAATGTTTGCAGATCATGTCCACTTTACTGTAGAATGACCCATATGCTTAGTGATTGCGAGTGAGTGCAAGTGATAATACGCCCATCTAACTCATTCGCACTCATTGAGGCTTGGAGGAATTTTCGTCTTTCATGATTTCCGGCTTTACTTTTGAGTGTTTCAGTTTGAAACTTTTAGGGTATCCTCTTGAAGTATACTTACAGGTGCTGAAGTTCCTTAAATTTTGACTTTTAGCGCAAGTCGTCAAATTTATCCAAAAACTTTTGACTTTTTGAGCAGCGCGACGCGACGCGATGTGGAGCAACGTGGTGGTGTCCACGGTTCGAACTAATCTATCCTGGGACTTGTGGCGTCGCGTTCATCGTTCAATTTGGCAACGATGTATTCTATCCATTTAAACTCATGTAAAATATCTAATTCAGGGGGTGCACAGTGCACAAGGAAAATTCGATATACTTATTCAATGAGTTTAATTGAGCAGTTCCATTGTTGCCAGATGGCACGCGCGACGCCACCTGCCCTGGGATCATCTTAGTCAACACTACATGCCACTATGTCTGGGAACCCAAATTTGTGGCCTTAAATCAGGGAATGACCAGATCTTCTTAAAACTTAGGGGACTTTTGTTTTGGGTCGCTGAACAAGAATTTGAAGGAATTTTTTGCAAAAATTGCAAATCCAAGATGGCGGCAGCCAGAGGTGGCTCGTGAAATCTGATGACTATGTTTTTTGCCATTTATTGTGATTTAAAATTCGATTCTTGGTGAAGCAACAGAGGATTGCTTCACCATAAATCGATTATTTTACATTGGGTCTGAATGAAAAAATGCGTTGTTGCCAAATTCACTAGATGCTCCTCTGAAGTCTACTTATTGCGGCCATCTTGGATTTGGTAATTTTGTAAAACTAATATAAACATGAATCCAGCGACCCAAAGAAATCCTTCCTTTAAGTTTCAATGAATTTCATCAATTATTGGTGGAGCAAAAAATTTGTTTGTAGATCGCGAAGTCGGCAAAGCCCTATTTTGACCTAGATTTGAAACTTTGTGCGGTCATAACTCTGGAACGAAACTTTTCTCGGCATCGCGGTTTACGCCATCTGAAAGCTTATAAAATCAGCTTTTTTCACAAAAGTTTTTTGTTCAATTTAATACATTGCGCATATTTTTCAAACTTAAAAAACGAATTTTTGAAAACTTCAAAAATCAAAATAAGGAAACATTATAGCATATCAATCGAAAGATCTTTAAAATACGCATCTTTTGGCGCAAAGTTCACGTCAATATCTCTTTTCGTCCAAAAGTTATGGAGCATTGAAGGTTTTGACTTTGACCCCTTGCCCCCCCCCCCGCTACCGGTTCACCAAATTTAAAAAAAAACTGCAGATATTCTGAAAGCTGACGCTTATAGCTCTATCACCCTGAAAGTTTCATTCATTTCTGAGGGGGGGGGGCACGGATGGTAGCTGATGGACCCCTTTGAAATAACACCTCGTGAGAAACACGACATACTCTGGAAATGTGACCAAATATTGAAATGTTGCAAGATGTGGCGAAAACCATATAAGGCCTGGAAAGGGAGAATTTAAGAGCATTTTCCAGGGAGTTGCCCGATTCCCTCCCAAGATTCCCTCTCGATTCCGATTCTTGCCCGTGACGAGCTCCGATTTCCGATTCCCTCCCGTGTCGAGTAAATGAAAGAAAATGGCAACGTCGCAACAACAAGTTTAAGCAATAAATAATAGTTCGGATAGTAAAGTTGATAAGAAATACAAAATCAAGATGCTCGGACAGCGGGCGTGACTCCGCTAGACAGCGCATACAGAATGATTGTACGTTTGATAATAAAGATTACTTCGTATAGAAGCGACACTTCCCCGAATCTTCTATCGGCACCCGTTGACCTTGAATCGACTCAAAAGATATTTTTGGAACGATGTTTCAAATTCTGTAACCTTTTCATTAACTACAACGGAATCCATCACCCATCAGCGCGCTGCGATTGTCTTTTGTTGTTCTTTAAATCGTTGACAATTTGCAGGGCTCATCAGTACGTCCTCTCTGCTCTTCCCGGGGCACCACCAATGTTATTTTAAATGGGAAAACAGACTTACGAGAAGACCTGTCGTTTTGGTGGGCTTTTAATCGTTGACTAGGCGCAGGGCTCATGAAAACGTCCCCTCTGCTCTTCGCGGGCACCGCCAATGTTATTTTAAATGGGAAAACGGACTTACGAGCAGACCCGTCTTTTGGTGGGCTTTTAATCGTTGACTAGGCGCAGGGCTCATGAAAACGTCCCCTCTGCTCTTCGCGGCACCGCCAATGTTATTTTACATGGGGAACAGACTTACGAGCAGACCTGTCTTTTTGGTGGCTTTTAATCGTTGACTAGGCGAAGGGCTCATCAAAACGTCCCTCTGCTCTTATCGGGCACCGCCAATGTTATTTTAAATGGGAAAACAGACTTACGAGCAGACCTGTCGTTTTGGTGGTGGTTTAATCGTTGACAAGGCGCAGGGCTCATCAAAACGTCCCCTCTGCTCTTCCCGGGCACCGCCAATGTTATTTCAAATGGGAAAACAGACTTACGAGCAGACTGACATTTTGGTGGCTTTTAATCGTTGACTAGGCGCAAGGGTTCATCACAACGTCCCCTCTGCTCTTCCTGGCACGGCCAATGTTATTTTAAATGGGAAAATAGACTTACGAGCAGACCTGTCATTTTGATGGGCTTTTAATCGTTGACTAGGCGCAGGGCTCATCAAAACGTCCCCTCTGCTCTTCGCGGGCACCGCCAATGTTATTTTACATGGGGAAACAGACTTACGAGCAGACCTGTCTTTTTGGTGGGCTTTTAATCGTTGACTAGGCGCAGGGCTCCTAAAAACGTCCCCCCTGCTCTTATCGGGCACCGCCAATGTTATTTTAAATGGGAAAACAGACTTACGAGCAGACCTGTCGTTTTGGTGGTCTTTTAATCATTGACAGGACGCAGGGCTCATCAAAACGTCCCCTCCGCTCTTCCCGGGCACCGCCAATGTTTTTTTAAATGGGAAAACAGACTTACGAGCAGACCTGTCGTTTTGGTAGGCTTTAAATCGTTGACAAGGCGGAGGGCTCACCAAAACGTCCCTGCTGCTCTTCCCGGGCACTGCCATTGTTATTTTAAATGGGAAAAGAGACTTACGAGCAGACTTGACATTTTGGTGGGCTTTTATTGGTGACTAGGCGCAGGCTCATCAAAACGTCCCCTCTGCTCTTCCCGGGCACCACCAATGTTATTTTAAATGGGAAAACAGACTTACGAGCAGACCTGTCGTTTTGGTGGGATTTTAATCGTTGACAAGGCGCTGGGCTCACCAAAACGTCCCCTCTGCTCTTCCCGGGCACTGCCATTGTTATTTTAAATGGTAAAACAGACTTACGAGCAGACTTGACATTTTGGTGGGCTTTTCTTGGTAACTAGGCCCAGGGCTCATCAAAACGTCCCCTCTGCTCTTCCCGGGCACCACCAATGTTATTTTAAATGGGAAAACAGACTTACGAGCAGACCCGTCTTTTTGGTGGGCTTTTAATCGTTGACTAGGCGCAGGGCTCATCAAAACGTCCCCTCTGCTCTTCGCGGGCACCGCCAATGTTATTTTACATGGGAAAACAGCCTTACGAGCAGACCTGTCGTTTTGGTGGTCTTTTAATCGTTGACAAGGCGCAGGGCTCATCAAAACGTCCCCTCTGCTCTTCCCGGGCACCGCCAATGTTATTTTAAATGGGAAAACACACTTACGAGCAGACCTGTCTTTTTGGTGGACTTTTAATCGTTGACAAGGCGCAGGGCTCATCAAAACGTCCCCTTTGCTCTTCCGGGACACCGCCCATGTTATTTTAAATGGGAAAACACACTTACGAGCAGACCTGTCGTTTTGGTGGCTTTTAACCGTTGACAAGGCGCAGGGCTCATCAAAACGTCCCCTCTGCTCTTCCGGGGCACCACCAAGGTTATTTTACATGGGAAAACAGATTTACGAGCAGACATGTCTTTTTGGGGGGCTTTTAATCGTTGACTAGGCGCAGTGCTCATCAGATGGTTCCCTCTGCTCTCCCGGGGCACCGCCAATGTTATTTTATAGTAGGAAAACAGACTTACGAGCAGACAGTAGTATAGCTAGCTGAGCGTGTGCTTCCTCCCTCGCCAATTCGAATGCTGCGCCCCTCTTTGTGAAGGAATAATCGACCGCTTCCGTGGAGCCCCCCCTCCCCCCTCGAATTCGCACAAGTTGGAGCCTCTGTCGGAAAAATACCTTTCTTGAAAAATTATTGTAAATTAATGTAGAAAATTTGGTTTAGTTATTCACAATGATAAAACTTAAAAAATATATCACTAATTGGAGTAAAGAAAGATCAAGCGCGAAATGCCTTAAAATTGCACCCAAAAAATCGCGTTTGAGGCACCGTAACTGAGGTCCGACTATCATGATATATCGACTCGTAAGAAAGCTTGGAACAATTATGAAGAAATGTTCGATTCTTCAAGGAGTATAGCTTCTATTTTTCTCAATCTCTTCTCTTTTCATTCCTGTTATCCTTTTCCTTTCCTTTTCTACTTTTCGCTCTTCCTCTTCCTCTACTCAAAACTTTTGCGCTCCCCACGAAACGTTGCGCCCTCCCGCCCGGCGGGGTCAGCGGGGCCTATATCTACGCCACTGGCATTTTGACGCCATTTAGAGCTTGTAGTGTACTGTAGTTTTTTTTTAAAACTTAACTTGAACTTTTAGAAGGATTGTTTTATTCACCATTGAAGGTAGGCTATTTGGAGCTCAAAATCAACATGGCATATCTCTGAAAAAGTGAAATTTTTTTGAAATGTGACAAGATTAGGGCAAAAAGCAATAAAGGCCTGGAAAGAGGAAGATCTGAGGAACAATTTATGCCATTTAGAGCGTGTAGTGTATTTTTAAAACTTTACTCGGACTTTTAGAAGTAATTGTTTTATTTACTACTGAAGGTAGTCCATTCGGAGCTCAAAATCAACACGACATACCTCTTAAAAGTGAAAAAATATTGAAATGTGGCAAGATGTGGCAAAAAGCAATATAAGGCCTGGAAAAGGAAGATCTAAGGAACATTTTGACGTCATGTAGAGCGTGTAGTGTATAGTGTAGCTTTTTTAAAACTTTATTGAACTTTTAGAAGTAATCGTTTCATTAATTACTGAAGGTAGTCCATTCGGAGCTTAAAATCAAGAGTAAAAAATCAAAATTGATAAATGGGACTAAGTAAAATGGAAAGCCCTTGCTTTTAGCTTCAAGGTACATGTCCAGCAATTATTCTAACATGCTTCAATCAGCTGCTGTGACACTTTCAAAATAAATGACACATAACCGACGTTGACGCGTTCAGTTACTTACCTGCGAGGTGCGCACCTTTGCGGCGACGGAATCGCCGACGAGCGCCACTGAAAAAATTATACAAAGGCCATTCTAGATACATCAGATGATGTAGATTACGATACAAACAACCGGAAACATGGTTTCCGAAAGTCATTTTTGCCATTTTAGGCCAGAGAAACGGGTTTCCAGACCATAGTTCATGCGTTTGAAATGATTTTGGGTCTATTTTTTTTTTTTTTTTTTTTTTCAGCTACACGAGAAATATGAAGAAGCTTTCGGCCATCTCAAGGGAATTCACGTCACAATCACACGACAAAGCTGTCTTTTGGATCGAGCACGTGGCAAAATTCGGTGGAGCCCCCCATCTGAGACCCTCCACTGCCGATGCAACATTATTCGAATATTTTTGTTTCGATATCCTAGCTGTGATCTTAGTTTTTATTTTGACAGTTTTATACGTCACAAAATTAGTCTTAAGGATATTTGTCTCTAGAATTGTTTCATTTTCAAACTCAAAAATAAAAACAAAGTGAAAATAAAAACTATAGCCGCTTCAACGATTATTATCACCCCATAAACCGATGGAAGAAGTGAAACGTGGTTTGACGATAGGTTCATTGGAGTATGTTGTACATTCACGGAAAAAAGACTGGTTGAATTTGCCATCTGCTTAGATGATTTTGGAGTCTGCTATAAGCATGGTAAGGAACACCGCACGGATCTTATGGGCGACCGTCTCTCGATTAAATTGAAGTTGATCCAGCTCTCATAAGAATGGGCTATCGTCAAAAAATTTCATAATTTCAGGGTCGATAGAGCTCGTCGAGACTTGTTCTAAAAAATGCTCGGTTTTTTTTTTTTTTTAATTTTGGTCAACTCAGAAGGAGAGAAGGGGCCTCAAAGTTAAATTTTCAAAGTCCCATAACTTTCGCCCAAATTATTATTTTGACTTGTACTTTACGCCAAAGATTTCTCTTGCAAAGAACTTTTGATTGGTGCGTATGAAAGTCCAATTAAAACAGTTTTAAACCAATTTTTTTCAATTAATTGTTTTAGTTTTTGGAACAAAAAAAAATGGTTTTTTGACTCTAAAAATACGCGCAACGCACGGAGGAGAATAAAAACTATGGATATAAAAGTCAAAGTTATGTTCTTCCGAATGGTGTAAACCGCAACCCGAGACAATGATCTGTTCAAAAGTATAAACGCTTGAAGTTGCGCACCTCCGAAATTACGGCGCGGTTAGTGCATATTTTCTATGGCTTGCGTTACACCCTCACACGAGAGATTGGTACGCGTCGTGGCCGCGGCATTTCCAGAAATGTCCAAAAATTTCCGAAAATTGGTTTCCAATTGTTTTAATTGGACTTTCATACGCACCAATCATTGGTTCTTTGCAAGAGAAATCTTTTGGCGTAAAGTACAAGTCAAAATAATAATTAGGGCGAAAGTTATGGGACTTTGAAAATTTAACTTTGAGGCCCCCTCTCCTCTTCCCAGTTGACCAAAATTAAAAAAAAAAAAAAAAAACTGGACATTTTTGACGCAGAGCTGCCGATTTGCGTAGATTTAATGACGTTTTTAAATTCACCGATGATTCCACCGGTTGAGAAAAGATTATACATAGTTCAATTCAGTGTATGACTGTAATGCACGAATATACTTCTGTAATCTTTTCTCAATCGGTGGAAACGCCGTTACAATTAATTAAAATATCCGGAAGTTTTTTTTTTAAAGTCATCGACGACTCCTCCGGTTGAGAAAAGTTTACAGATACGCGAGTACTTCTGTTCATTACAGTCATACACTAGACTGAAAACGGTAATCTTTACTCTACCGGTGGAATCTTTGGTGAATTTCAAAATACCATTAAATCTACGCAAATCGGCAGCTCTGTTTTGACGGGCCTCGACGAGCTCTATCGACCCTGAAACTATGAATTTTTTTGGCGATAGCCCATTCCTTATGGGAGCTGGATCAACCTCTTTGATGAGATTTTAGTACGTTGTTATCCAGATTACGCTGAACAAAAATCGTCACAAAGCCGCACCATCGCTTCATGTGTTCATTTTTGAGATATGTAAGTTAAAAGTTGCGAATTGATTCAGTTCTTGATTTTTGATTTGACTCTAGCAGTCAGTGTAACTGGACATCGGAGTTCGTACGCAAGGAAAGAGACAAACGAAACTACGAGTATAGACGGTTTTATGGTGCGAAGTCAACGGTTAGCCAACAACCACAACAATGCATTCATCAGTCCAAACAATGACAAAACTCACGTACTCACGAAGCAAATTTTAGCGATCGAATATCATTCCCTTTAAGAATTGATGATTGTAACTGATGCCGCTGATCGGTGAAAAATCTAGCCAATGAGAGTCGAGAATGAACTTCTGAATGATATTCTCGTGAAAATGAAAACTGCATAGTATTATTCCATAACATAACCTCTAAATTAGCTCTGAATAACACGGCCATTTTAACAAAAAAAATAGCGTTTCCGAAGCTAAAATTATGTTTGTCCCATAGGAAAATGACTTCTACGCATGGTCTGTACAATAAACTTTCTTCGAAAAGTTCGTCATTTCCGAAATTATCGTGGCGAAAGGAGTCAAAAAGATAGAAGATGAGATTTCTGACAACCGGTTGCAACAATTCGAAAATCGAATCTACCTCCGGAGGTGAATTCGAAATTTCCAATTGTTGGAACTCAACGGTCTCCGGTGAGACCAACGAAACAATCGAATATCATCAAAATAAAATGCAAATCCATCGAATATCATACGACGGTGAATGATATTCGATCGCTAAAATTTGCTTACGTTGAATACATTTACACCAGTCTCCTTATTCCATCAGAAAAGATCACTTTATCCTGGTTTGAGATCCAAATGTTGATGTTCTTTTCTCATGGAATAAGGACACTGGTGTAAAATGTATCAAAAATGCCTATATAAAGTAGGAGACTGTGTCAAAATAAATTTAGATGCCATTCTATCAGTTTTTGACAATTGTTTTACCTCAGCTTTGTTCTCTCATACAATATTGACTCCCCATGTCTGAAAAACGATACCTTTGATTGCGTAAATTTTTGGGGGCCCACTGTGACGGGAGATGGTCGCAGTAAAATCGCCGCCATTTATTCAATTACAAAGATAACGAAATCCAAAAAAAGAGTCTTAAAGCTGAGATTTTTTATTTTATTTATTTATTCGTTATTAGTACACCAGCTTCACAGCTCAGTATAGGTCAAATATGGGTAGCTTTATACATAATTACATTTATATAACAAACAGTAGATAAGTAGAAAATATAATACTAATTACTATACAGAGGAGTACACAGACTTGTCCATCACTTCAATGGTTTCAGGTACTCATTTAGACTGTAGAAAGGATTCATTTTAAAATACTCCTTTGTTTTCATTGCGAATGTGCTATCCTTTGCCATGAACATTGTTTTTAAGGATTCGGGAGTTTATTGAAAATCTCAACAGATCGAAATCTCAAACGTTTCTCATCCCAGTATTCTATGGTTAACACATTTTTTCAGATTTGTTTTTTTTTTTTTTTTTTTTTTTTTTTTTTTTAGAAAAAAAAGGATACCTCCTTTTGATTTTTCCAGCAAAAATTCGCAAAACTTTCTTTGAGAAAACATAGGACGAAAAAAGTAGCCCGAGTATTACATATTGGTTTATTTAAAGAAAGTTACACATTTCTGAAGATGGGTCCATATCGAACTTTGACCTTCGATATATCGAACACGAAAAACGATATCGACTTCCGGTTTGCGCCAAAAGTCTTAGAATTTTACCTTCTTTCCGATTATTAAATAAAAATGGGGGTCCCAATTTGAAATATGAGACTTGACCCCCCTGGGGCCCCCAGGAGGGGCCCCGAAATTGGGAACCCCCTCAACGATGTCCCCCTCGAAATAATCGAACACGTGTTTCAGCGTTTTTCGAATTCGGAGCCTTTTCGAGATATTAAGCCTGGCTCCTTTTTTAATTGACACCCTGTACATCGTTGACTACCTTTTTACTAAAGGGGGTTCAAAATTGTTTTATGAGTATTTGATTGTTTATTACGTGCGTTTAGTGATGTGCAGTGGAAATTCGAAGGATTTGTTCTATGATTGTCCGGTAGTGGTCCTACCCCCCCCCCCCCCCACTACCTCCCCCCCTCGCACAGGTCGCCGCGCACGGGGGACCTTAACTTTTGCTGGATAATTTTTTGAGATGCTGGAAAATTCGAAGGGTTTGAGATTGTCCGTAGTGGCCCCCCCCCCACCCACTCGCCGCTTACAGGTTCGAACTTGAACTCTTGCTGTACAATTTTTTTGAGATGGTGGAAAATTCGGAGAGATTGTTCTAAGATTGTCCGCAGTGGTTCTACACCCCCTTCCCCCCACTCGCCGCACACAGGTTCGGACCCTAACTATTGCTGGACAATTTTTTTTGAGATGGTGGGAATTCGAAGGTTTTTGTCCTCAGATCGTACGTAGTGGTCCTAACCCCTACCCACTCGCCGCACCCAGGTTCGGACCCGGATTTTCCCTGGACAGATTATTTTTGAGATGATGGAAATGGAATTTGATTTATGAGGGACCAAATTTGCTCAAGGTGCGCCTTCTCTGACACTGTAGTGTCAGAACTATCTGCTTGTTTAGTTTTCTGTTCAATACAATTAAGTACAGTTTAATTCAGTTTTTGTTTTTTTTTTTTGTTTTTTTACAGCAGCGGACTCTACCTACGGCCTCTGCTAGGTTACATGTCCTGAGAAATTTGTATTCAATAGAGCACCTGGTGTGATTAGTGCCGTTCTAATCATTAAAACATGTCTCCTCATAATTTAACTCCCTCTGTACTTCGAAGAAACTCATTAATTTCCCTCCATAATTCGAACCTCTTTAAATCGAAATTTTTCCATTTGTCCTCTCTTTAATTCGAACTTTCGTTAGTTCGAAACCTCGATAGTTTGAACAAATCCAGCATTCCCTTGAATTTCGAATTATCGAGGGGCGACTGTAAAAGCGTTTATTGAGTGTAGGAGTGCGGATGTCGGAAAATGTTAGTGCTGCCATCGTTATTTTTAGAGGTTTTTACATCAGATTCGACTATTAAATCGCTTATAGCAAAAGTGTGCAATAGCTCCATTACATTGTAAGTGCATTTGGTACCGTTTGTAGCTTAGGTGCATTCTCATGAATAATTCTCTCACGGTAATCAGCAAAGCACTGGATCTTTTCTGGCGTAGCATCAAGGCAATTGCCTCTTTAGTCTCACTATCTAGTACAGCAAACTCTGGTCTAGTATCAGTAGTTTGTTTGTTTCAATGAAAACTACCATAACAGTCAGGGCTGCCGTTTTGCGTATAATCAATGCTATTTTTCTATTCATCGATGATTCCAACGGTTGAGAAAAGATTACACAGTACAGTTCAGTGTATTACTGTAATGAACTAAAATACTCGCATCTGTAATCTTTTTCTCAACCAGTTGAGTCGTCGATGACTTTTAAAAACTTCCGGATATTTTAATTATTTAACGGAGTTTCCACCGATTAAGGAAAGATTACAGATCAGAGTATTTTCGTGCATTACGGTAATACACTGAACTGAATTGTGTAATCTTTTCTCAACCGGTGGAATCATCGGTGAATAGAAAAATAGCATTGATTATACGCAAAACGGCAGCTCTGATAACAGTAGCCAGGAATGTGTCTTTCTCTCTCTTTGCCCATTTATAACCGCATGTGCTAGGAAAGGATGGATAGACTGTCACGGGACTTCAGCAAGTCAAGTTCGTTCATTAATATTTTTTTTTTTTTTTTTTAAATGTCCAAACGCGTTATAGTTCTTCTAGCATCGTTACACTATTTTTCGTAAGCGTTTGTCTCCTAATATTATCAATTACTTATTATTAAAATTCAACATTTTTTTCTTTCTAAGAACCATTGTCTTTAATTACTACAGTCCTTTCATCATCGACAAGAAGACACGCAAACACACAAAATAAAATAAACAAACAAAACGGTTATACAAGAATTCGTCCGGTTTTTCTCGTCCAAAAAATTTGTTTGTCCACAATTTTATGTCCGCGGTTGTTTTATCCGGTAATTGTCGTCCTCAATCTTTTCGTCCAATTTAAAAAAATTGTACCATTTTTTTATTCGCCCTGCAAAACAAGCGAACGACACGAAACAACAAGAACGACTACTAGCTTTGCGAAAAGATTGTAGGCGGAGTTATTCCTAAAACTTCACTAAAGGTAAGTACTTTATGATTTCATTTCATATAAGTACCTTCTGAAAACCCTTCAATTCATTTTATTTCATTTTATTTTCATTTGTATTTTTTGCTTTTTGTTTGTTTTTTGTTTGTTTTTGTTTTTTTTTGTTTTTTGTTTGTTTTTTTTTTTTTTGTTTTTGTGTTTTGTTTTTTTGCGAACTTGCGAGTAATAAAAATTCCGTATTTTGATCATGGTCAATTAGTCCAGGCAATGGGTGATTATTATTGGAAGAACAAATTCCCATCAAAGGTTTTTTGGGCTTAATCGCTTCGTCTTGGTGTCAGTAATGACCATCTAAATGTCCCCATGCCTAGGTGCTGTGCTAAAGTCATGGGAGGGGGGAAAGGGCCCCAAAATTGATTTTTTCGATACATATCGAAAACTATGCAAGATATCGAAAAAATCGATACACGTTTTTTGTTTCTGAGGTAATTTCCAACAAGAAAGGTCCTTTGTGTTTTTACGCTCTGACGACGTCTAAGCTCTCAAAAACATGGTTTAAGTTTTCGGCGATTTTTCAGGAAAATGGGGCAGTTGCAACTTGCAAGGGTCTGAAATGTTGTATTTTTTATACAGAAAATGATAGTACTTGATAAGCTGAGAACAATGGTGCCTTTGGTTTTTTCCTAAGTGTCTTGGTTTTGGAGATACACACGTGTAAAGTTACCAAAATTCGTGTGTGTAGTGACGTCACTACGCGGAATTCCCATTTAAAACAATGTATTTTGGGCCAAAATCTCATCTCCGGAAAAATGGGACTTAATTAGAAACCAAAGGCATTTTTGATCTCAACTCATCAAGTACTTCCATTTTCTTCATAAAAAACACAAAATTTCAGACCCTTGCAACTGCCCCATTGATACCGCGTGGCAGCGCTCATTTAACGGAACGTTATTTTTAATGATTTCGATTGCCTTACCGTAGCATCTAGAGTGCTCCGATTTTTATGAAATTTGGAATTCGAGGGTTTTTTAGGTCGCTGATTTCATTTTTGGAGTCCAAATTTCCTAAAACGTGATTCAGACAAGCTTTTTGAGCTTTTATCATAAAAGCTGTATTTTGTGAGCCGTACGTACTTTGATCCCCATTGCCTGCACTACAATTGCTAATTTTGGATTTGAGGGTACTTAAATGTGAAATGCGACTGTCGTCATTTCAAAGAATTAAAAATAAAAATAAAAAAATTGAGGATTTCATACATTCGCCATTCGGCCCGATTCGACGATCAAAGTGAAAGAGATGACTGCAAGAGATAAACTCAAAATTTCCCAAAATTATGGTCACTGCAAATCACGACCTAATATAATAAATAATATGACAGGAGCCGAAGAGGAACAAGTGACAAACAACCAACATCCCGCAGAAAGCACAAAAAAATTGCAATTTATGATGGGTCTGTTGCAAACTTTTGCTACAGCGCTATAGAGTTTACAATCTCATGTAAAATCGCGTGAAAAGTCCATTGGTGGCATCAGAAAATCATGAAATGCGAAAATAAACTCACAAGAGACGTTTAATGAAATCCAAGATGGCGGTGAAATATCGAGCAATCTGTATGCATGCACCACGAACATCCAAGGATAGCCAACTTCACAATCTCGATCGCACACAATCACAACGTAAATAAGCTGTGAGGTTGTCAACGTTGGCAATCCTTGGATGTTAAAGGTGTATGCATACAGATTGCTCGATATTTTACCGCCATCTTGGATTTCATTAAACGTCTCTTGTGAGTTTATTATCGCATTTCATGACTTTCTGATGCCACCAATGGACTTTTCGGGCAATTTCACATACGATGAAATAATCTTTCTCGTTGTGGCAAAAGTTTGCAACAGACCCATTATCTCAGCTCAATGTTCGCCTTTCAAAACAGAACTTATGTAAATCGCTCATAGAGTATTTGTAAACTTCAACTTAGCTTCAAAACGTTCTTTGTTTTTTTTTTTTTTTTTCCTGGGTACGTACAATGTGTGCATTTTATAATCTTCTAGACGCCTGAAAAACTAGGCGGTAAAAAAAAACCTACTATAGTATTTCATGTATTTGAATGGAAAAACCAACGAATTTTAAAACGACGGTCTTTACAGTAGTAGTTGGTCAGTAAAAATAGTAGAAACAAGTTGGCGGGGGTGTTTCAAAAAGGACGATTCTTCAACCCTCGCGTGTTATGATGGGTGGTTGGGGGTTGGAAGTTTCACCTCAGGCTAGTTTTTAAAGATAAAATGCATAAATGTCATCGAATCACTTCAAGTCTCCATGTGTACCTTGATGAGGGTACATAGAAGTTTTCCACAAAAAATCGAACATTTTTATCCAATTTTTACGTAATTAAAGGCTTAAAAGTAGAAGGGGATGAAAATTTGCCTCCCCCCCCCCCCCCCCGGAAATCAAACTGTTTTATACCATTAGTGAAAAAGCAATCTTGGTATGATCTGATAGCTTTCTTTACGCAGTTTCAGAATGAGTATTTTTTTTTTTTTTTTTTTTTTTGGATTATCTTTCATATTGTAATGTATAAATTTCAAAATTCAAAGAAATCAAAGGAACGTACAATACAGTATTAATTAAAGAATAAATGGGCTTGGTACTTTTTTTAGAAATATCCTTGCCAAACATTTAAAAACTAAACAAGGGGAGCCATCACGTGACTTTAGATCCTGTCTCCTTCCTTATCTTACGCACGTATTAAAAGCGAGAAAAAAGAGATGTCGAAATTTCTGCATCCCCCCATGCCTGTGGAAATACATTTTTTTTTTTAAACCCATATTACCTTGGTTACGAACACTTACATTTATTATAAAATGAGAGTTCGAAAAAAAAAAAAAAGCAAGTGAAAATTGTTTTTTGTTCCAGATTCTAACGAACTTAATTCATGGTTTTCAATGGGAAAGTATCCTCATCACAGGCGCTAGTTCTGGAATAGGGGCAGCTACTGCTAAAAGGTTTCCGAATTGGGTGCTTCTTTAGCACTGCCCGGGCAAAAACAAACCTAATCGGGAAAAAAGTCGCTCAAATGTAAATTACCCAAACGGATTAGATCCTTTTTATTCATAGGAGATCTGAAAAACGAAGAGGACGTAAAAATCTGGAAAAATCCGTTTTGGGCCTTTAAAGCATTTGGATGTTCTCGTGAACAATGCTGGAATTTGTGACGAAGCTCCATTGAAAAGTTTAACTCTTTAGCCCCCTACGATAAAATATTTAAACAACTTGAGATCAGTCTACCATTTAACGACTTTATTGGTTCCTCATCTCATTGAACCCAAAAGGAAATATTGTGAATGTTTCTAGCGTCGCGGATTTCTCCTAGTCCAAACATCTTATCATACGGCATGTCGAAAGCAGCATTGGACACTTCACAAGATGCATTGCAGGGGAGTTGGCTCCAAAAGGAGTGGGGGTTCAATGCAGTAAACCCCGGGTTCATCGTAACAGATAAAAGACACGTAATGGAATGGATGACGGTCTTACAAGAAACCCCTTTGAAATTATCTGTAATCCGTTTACCCCTTTTGGGACGTCCTGGCTCAGCGGGGGAAAGTGGCAAAATCCATCACTTTTCTCGCCAGTGATGATGCTAGTTAACAAATTTGGGAAATTTCAATGCCGATTGGGGCCCTTTTTTGGGGTTCCCCCAAAAAAAAAATTTTTATTTTTTGGGGGGGGTTTTTCCCCCTTTTCCCCCCTTTTTTTAATTTAAAATTTTTTGAAAAAAACCCAAAAAAAAACCCAAAATTTAAAACTTTTGCACCCCCAAAAAAAAAAAAAGTAAAGTTGTTGTTGTTCAACCCCCCTCTCTCTCTCCTCTCTTCTCCTCTCCTTTTCCCCCCTCTCTCCTTTTTTTTTTTTTCCTTTTTTCCCCTCCTTTTTTTTTCCCTCTTTTCTTTCTTTCCCCCCTTTCCTAAAATTTCTAATTTTTTATTTCTTAATTTTCTTTTTTAATGCAACCCCAAAAAACCTTGTTGGGGGAAAATTTTTGGCAATTTTTCCAATTTTTTGTTTTAAAACTTTCTAGGATATTTGATAAAGGGTATTTTCCTATTTTGCTCAAAATAGAACCTTTATTCTTAGGAAAACGGGAAAAAACGAGCCACATGTTACCAAAAAAATTTAAAAAAGGAAACCTTCTTAAAACCCCGGAATTGACCATTTGCGCGCTTGGTACAGTTTCAAAAAGGGAAAGGTTTTACGAACAAACGAACAAAAAATTTGGGTATTTTTACATAAAGTTTTCTTTGTGTCGTTTTTGGTTTACAAAGTTACAAAATTAAAGAATGTCCTCTAAGAAAATCCAAAGTTTAATGTTATGTTATTTTTAAAAATTTTTTTTGATTTTGTATTGGTGTAACAAGGGGAAGTGCATTTTTTAAGGGTTTTTTATTAATAGGGGTTTTGGGTTTTAAAATTCATCTTAATTTTCAAAATTTTAGAAAAAAAATTGCGGTTGAAAATAAAAACGATTTTTTTTTTTTAACGTGGTTAAATCGGAGTTTTTTTTCATTTTCTAAATTAAAATTTGTTTCTTTTAAAATTAAAGGGTTTAAAAATTAAAAGTAATTTTTTTTAAAAGGTTTCTTAAGTTAAAACTAATCCGGGGTTTTTTTTTTTCAAAATTTAAAAAATTTTTGGTTTGAATTTCAAAATTTTTCCGTGTTTCCGAAAGGGATTTCTTCAGGTCCCCAAAAAAGATTTGTGAATTGAGAAATTAAAGAGGTGGGGGGGGGAAACATCCTTCACAGAAACCCTCTTTGCCCCTCGGCTTTGGGCTCCACCGGTCACGAGATTTCTTCACGGTTCATTAAGCGGAGAGATTTGTGAATGTGTGGGAGAGAGAGGGTGTTAGAGAGGTTTTGTGTCTCGGGACTCGCAGGGTCTGAGGACTCATATAAAAAAATCAAAATCTGTTTGACGAGGGTATCGAAAAGAAAAGACGAGGTATAGATGAAGAGCGGGAGGGGTATAGAAAAGAGAGGGACTCATTCATATCCTTAGTAGACCTGTTTAGTGATGACGTCACAATTGGTTCCAAACAAATGCTCTATCTCTCACTCTCGTTGATTTACTTATAAAAAATCAGATCCAAATTGTCGAACGCAAATTCATGCTAGTTAAAGAACAGTTTTTTCAAAATTTTATTGCACCATTAGATTCCACGTATTTTAAAGTATCTTTTCACTCTAACATAATTCCTAAAAGATCACAAGCGAATTTACAATCACAGTTATACCGAAAGATGTTCTACGTTTTGTCCTCGTCTTACTCACGGTCTCTTATGGGAGTATCACCGCCATGACACTCAATCATTCCAACTTCTCTTCGTATCGAAGCTATTGTTCGAGGTATAACACATGTCGTGATGGTGCTGAAGAGCCTATATCCTAGAATTTTGTGCTCATAAGAAACTGTGAGTGTGACAAGGACAAAACATAGGACTTTCTTCGATATAACTGTGATTCTGCATTCATATTTTATCACTGAGAAAAAGGTGGCTGTTAAAACTGTAAGAATAGAACCATAGATATGTTTCGCCTTATTTCAATTATGAGACCTATCGTTGCTATAGTCAGCGCGCTTGAATCTACACGAATTCCGATTGTCTCTATGGAATTTCGATTATTTCTATGGAAAATAAAGCGCGGGAATATATATCCTATCGGAAAATTCATTGAAACAATCGGAAATTTTTATAAGGGATGTGGAACCCAATGGTGTGATAAACACAACTGGTGCAAAGAACATGTTGTTTACTAGCACTTGTTCTTGAAAATTTGGATCGTGTTTCATATGGGAAACCCCACGAGAGCGAGTGAGACGGAGCCTTTTTTGGAACCAATTTTTTTCACGACATCACATTAAACACGTCTTGGTCATTGGAAACATTTGAAATTCTGGGGGATCGGCAAATTGAAAAGCCCTTAATGAGCGTCTATGCAATCGAGGGATTTTTGAGGAAATTTTGGGCGTTTCGTTGAAAAAAAGGTTTTTAAAATCCAGATCAAAGGGACGGGGGTAAAATTCGCATTAATAGCTCTAAAAAGTGAGAGGCTGTGTGAATGGCTGTCCAGGTGTCTTCCACCCCTGGACAGCCTCCTTGCTGCGGCTATGGAATTGACTCTGGAATAACTTATTTACCTATCCTAAAAAGTTTCTCGCGTGTACAGTACTTTTTACTGGAAGCTTCTTCAAATTTTGGAAATTATAGGTCCATATGGAGCTTTGCTTTTCCAACACGAAAAATGATATCGACCGACGGCAACAGAAAAGAAATAATATTACAATGCGTTATAATGAATAATGGCTTAGTTTTGACTGTAAACTTTCGATACTTTTAAACAAAATAAATGGGGGGAGGGGGAATTAAAATCCACAACCGTCTTAAACCTCCACACCTACTAATCTATACCCCTAGAATGCTTGACGTGTAAAGGGCACCTGAAATGGTTAGTGCTGTATATTAAAGGATTATTTTTTCATGAATTTGCAAGTGTTCCATTTGTGCATATTACATATCTACATCGTGACAATCGCAATAAGTGCTGACAGCACCTGAAACGGAAAAAAGAAGAAGAAAAAACTGTTTATTATTTAGAATCACGGCTTTTCCGAATATGACACTTTTTGACTTCAAAAGAACGCAACCTCATTTTTGATCCCTGAGCAAGCCATTTAAAAGTTGGAGAAAATATATATTGTCTATACTTTATGTGGGTAAAAAAGATCGAGCTAGCCTTATCATACACGGAAAAAAAAGAACGGCTGTGAGGATCGTAATTGCCGACGTTGGAACGGGCAGTTACCGGTGAATATAGGGATATAGGGGATTCCGAGCTGACCAACCACCAACTACCGGTGAAGCCACCCGTCAGGTACTCGGTCTCGCTGACCGACGGTTTCGGTGCGAGCAAAGGTATTGTCCCGCTTTAACAATAGGTAGCCCCGCTGCATCGCCGCACACCTTCCATTCCCGTCGACGGTCAATCCCGTCACTCTCACCTTCCTCACCTTGCCTCTCAACGGTAGCTTACTATGTTCATAACCACCCTGTCCCTCTCTCAGGCGCCCAGAAAGAGACCGCCTTGATACCCGGGTTTATTGCTTCGTGTACGCACCGCAATGAAAAAAAAAGTTGATAATATTACTAGATTCTGGTTTTATTACCAGAAAATTACCAGAATGGCCAGCTTTATGCGAACCAGGAACAGTCTGGTAGGATTACCATCCAATTCTGGTTGTGTTTCCACCGAAATTTATCATTAAATAACCATCCTCCAAAATGACTAGTAATTATAGCACATCATAATGCTACGTTACCTCTGGGGAGGGGGAGTTGGAAGTGAAAGGGGCGGAAAAGTAGGGAGGGAGGGGGGGAGGAGTTTGGGAAGAATAAAATCGATAAAAATTATGAATTAAACAGTTTCGGCGAGTACCGTACACTTGTCAACTTCAAGTGAGAAACAAAGTTTCACGCCACGACCGGGAATCGAACCCGCAACCTACATAATCCTAGCCTAGCGTCCTAACCACTACACTGTCCTGACCTGACAGTTGAAGATCCTCGACGAATCTATATAAATAAAATCGAAAAGTAAAAATGAGTTTACTCTCGATCTCGAAAACTATCGGCCCGATTTCGCTCATTAACGTGTTAAATGAAAGCTCCAGTGGTCTACTTTTCCAAAAAAATCCGAAAATTATCGATTTCGGCAAAGGGGGGCGCTGAGGTCCAAAATAAGACGGCACCCCGTGTTAATTGTATATCTATATTTATAGATTTTTTGAAGAAAGTTTGTTCGCCCCTATTCTCGAAAACTACTCGACCGATTTTGACCGTTCTTTTATCAGATGAAAGCTTGAGTCCTCGACATTTGCAGCAATTACCGAAACTTTTTGATTTCAGCCACAGGGCGCTGCCAATCCCCCAGAAAGGTCACGTTCCGTGTAATTTGTATACCTATATATATCGGGTTTTTTTCAAAAAGTTTGTCCGCTCTAAATCTCGAGTTCTACCAGTCCGATTAAGTTCGTTTTTTCACTGGAAGAAAATTTGAGTAGTCTAGATGTGCACAAAAATACGAAAGCTTCAAAAGTTCTAAAAGGGGCGCTCCCAGGCCCCCAAAACGGCACGCCCATAAGAAAGCATATAGAAAAAAAACTCGACTGTTCGGTCGGTCTATGTGATGTACGGGGTGTTCCAGAAAATCGACACCTCTCTGATTTCTCGGCAAACGGTCGTGCGTATCCAAAACTCTGATTCAAAGCCGATCATTCCGATCCAATCACTTAACTCTGACGTAAGTGGCAGTGGAGGAGGGGGGGGGTAACCCACAGCCTCAGCTACCCATTTTGGAGTCCATATCAACACGCAGAGAGCGGCGAGCTAATAATAAATTCAATAATATAGATATGAAACTAGGTATAGTACTGTTTAGACGATTTTTATCCCGAATGGTTGTTTTTCGAATAGTTTATTTGCTTAAAACGATTAAATAGATTTATTTTAACTATATGCAAACAAATTTCGATACAAACTTGGATGCGATTTGACCGTTTGGTCGAGAGCTAAAATGTATCTAAAGCAACCGGACAGGACCTTTTTCAATAATGTAACTTTTGAAATCAGGGCCGGGATTGTGCGTGCAAATATAGAAGAAGACTCAAATGATGTATTTTTGTTCTTGAAAAAAAGAAAATCAAACTACAAGTCATTTTAGGAGGACCCTGTATCAGAAAAGGTTGAATAGTCGCAGAGTGTTCAATGTTAGATTTGGACAAGCCGCAATAAAATCGTCAAAACGAGGGCCTATGAGGTGGTGTGAAAGCAATTCCTGAATAAGGCGAGGTCTCTCCCTGTAGGGATGTCTCTTCACGGTTTAATGTGGGGCTTCATAAATGTTGGTGAGGGCCACGTGACGGGCCTTTGAGTGGTGATCAGGTACTAGGTTCGGTTTCGGCAGCCAACGCGTCTCTTTTGTTTATTGACTTACGAGGTTTTCCGATCTAAAAGAGAGTGTTACACTTGCTTTCTTGAATAGATGACGGCCACTCTTTTAGATATGATTGATTCGTCGACTGCGGACTTTTGATTGAAATGCATTTCACAAAATTGCTCCGTGCTAGGTTCATTAATTTACCTCAAAACTTATGATTCCTCGAAAACAGAGAATCTTCATAATAACGGATAAAGGATACGCGTGATGGCACGGCTCGCGTCGTGTACGTCCGTGAAGTTGGCCCCCAAAAATTGACTTTTTTAATTTTTGTTTAGCTTAAAAAATTTTCTATCGATTTGCTATTCCTAGGTATACCTTTCAAAATTTTGCTATCCTCACCCAAATTTTGCTACAGTAAATTTTTGTTTGGGGGGGGGGAGCGTCACGCCAGCCCCCCCAAACCCCGAGCTACGGACTTCCGGAATGGCTCAAAAAATTCCTCTCACTTGCTATTTTTTTGGGGTCTTTTTCAGAAATTTTTTCTAACCCCCTCAATTTCCCATAAATGGCTTAGCTTGAGGTGGGGGGGCTAGCGTGATGTTGCCCCCCCCCACCTTTGGAGGCCATTTATGGGAAGTTGAGGAGAAAAGCAAAAATTCTGAAAAAGACGCCAAAAAATAGCAAGTGAGAGGAATTTTTTGAGCCATTCCGGAAGTCCGTAGCTCAAGGTTGGGGGGCTGGCGTGATGCTGCCCCCCAAACAAAAATTGATTGTAGCAACATTTGGGTGAGGATAGCAAAATTTTGAAAGGTATGGCAAAGGAAAGAAAATCGATAACAAATTTTTGAGCAAAAAAAAATTGAAAAAAATCAATGTTGGGGGGCCAACTTCACGGACGTTGCGTAGCTAGCCAAAATTCACTCGCAGGGAGAGTGATCAGGGGTCCAGGGGGCGGAGCCCCCTGGCTAGACGTGAGAGCGAGCGAAGCGAGCACCGAACGGCTAGTTTCAAGTATATAAGTTTGCGGACGTTCATTATGGAAAATACGGTCGGTTGTCGTCCGATTAGCGTGAAAATTGGTAATCCCCGGTAAAAAATTTGGGGGAGGAGTCCGATTCTGCTATCCATTTTTCAAATTTCGAAAATCCAAGATGGCGGCGATATGCTTATCATGTTTTATTATGCCTAGTTATCAACGGATTTGCACGAAATTTGATACTGGGAGATATTTCCACACGAGGAAGCCAAAGCTGCCATCTGTTATTTAAATTTAGAAAAACCAAGATGGCGGAGATATGCTAATCATGTCTAATATGCCTAGTTATCAACGGATTTTCATGATATTTGGTATGCGAGGGTATATTTACGCAAGAAAACTGAATCTGCTACTTTTTTTTCAAATGTCAAAAATCCAAAATGGCGGTGATATCCTCATCATGACTAACTTGCTTAGTTTTCAACGGATTTACAAACAATTTAACATCCAGTGGTATTTTCACACGAGGAAGTCGAATCTGCCATCTACTATTTAAATTTTGAAAATCAAAGATGGTGGCGATGTGCTTATTACGTCTAACTTACCTAGATTTCAACGGATTTACATGAAATTTGGTTTTCGGTGGTGTTTTTTTTTTTTTTTTTTTTTTTTTTTTTTTTTTTTTTTTTTTACCAGAAATGAAAAGAAAAGTATATCTTTAGGTGCCATTATCATCTCTTTGGAACGCTTCGTTTTGAACATTGTTGCAATTTTCAAATTTCATTCCGAAAATATGTAATCTCAGAACATCACCAAGTCTCGTAAATCTCAAAATAGAAGGATCATTCATATTGATAAAAAACAGAAATTACTTGGAGCCATATTTTTTTATATTCAATTCACCTTGGTGAACAGCATGATGGTACAGTTCTCAAAATTTTAATAACGATCCACTGTAAAGATTAAAATTTTTATTAAAAGATCGCGAGAGAGACACACTCACACAATAAGTAAGCGATAGGTCACTAACACATTACCAAAATATCACTGGACGATTCGGAGTGTAAACTACTTCACGAGGCGAAGCCAAGCTGATCTATTCTTACTTTATGAAGCTGAGGAATGAGGAAGAGTGAAGATTGAAGGCTACAGTGGTAGGTACTAGTGGCACGAGAGCCACCCTCTACCCTCACCGGTAGTGCCCGTCGTCGGAGATGGAAAAACCCAATCGCCGCCACCGTAGCCTTTCACCGGTAACTGCCCGTCGCGCGACTCGGTAGGTTTCAGTTGTATGAATAGGCAGTGCCATTCTCATAATTGAACTGGACTGGCGCCGCATTCGAAAGAACGGCTCCCACAATCAAACCCCAAAACTCGGGTAACTTCGGGTCACTGGCCAGAACGGTTTTTTTTCCGTGTAAAATTTTTCTCTTTTCAGCTTTCAAGGGGTTTGTTGCAAAATTTTGCTACAGCGCTATAGAGTTTTGATTCTGATGTAAAATCGCCTGAAAATTACATTGGCGGCATCAAATAGTTATAAAATCCATTAATAACCCACAAAACGCATTATAAAGAAAGCCAAAATGACAGTCGTAAAGCTGAACAATATGTGCACGCGCATACGACGAACATCAAAGATAGGCGACCCTTTTTCCCCCTTTTTCGTTCAAAGGGGGGGAAAAGAAAAAATCTCTACAGTCAAACTGTGATTTTAAAAATTTGCATGGTCAAGATATTGTTTTCTGTGAAGGGGTCAGGGGGGGGGGGGCAAAATAACAGGGTGTTTCAAATTTAAGTGCCAAACTTATGGAGTGTATTTTTGGGGTCAACATATATATAATACTTTATTTTCCTACATGAAAAAAGTGCTGCAAATGTTTCTCTTTTGAGCTAGAGCCCTCCAAAGTTTTGAAAACAAAAAACAAAAAACAAACACAAAAAAACACCGCCTGTGGCTCATCTCCTTATAGATACATCTGATCTAAATTTATTTTTTTCATCATTTCTCACCAAATAAGCTCAATTGGACAGCACTTGTCACAAAAGAACCGAGTGACATTTTTGATAAAATTGAGTTATTGATTGATAGACCTAGCAATACTGGATATCGAAGCAACAAATGCTTCTTCTAATAACAACTATTTCCCGTCAAAATTCCATGTAAAAGTGAGCTGGTGAGCCTCATTTAAGTCATTCTCCATACGATGAAATAAAATGAAAACTTGGTTCCATTTTCTTAAACCTTAATCTGAGTCACGTAAGGAACCAACTCCGACTTGGTTCCTTTTATAGAATTGGGAACGGACTTAAGTCCGGATGAACGGATTTTAAAATATCAACAGTGTAAACCAACTCTGCCGTTTGGTTTCTCTTAGAGATTAGGTTTTCGTGATTATGCCAAAGAAAAAGAAGAAAGGAACCAGGTCACTTTAAACGCTAAAAATTAAGTACCTTTCCTATACTCTGTTCGGGATAAGAAGTCCAATGAGAAGTCAGGTAAAAACGCACTACATTGCAACGCAGTGGTTTCTCGTCTGTCGATTCTTCCCCGCTACGTCCGTCCCAAATGTTATTTAAAAGGGAAAACAGACTTACGAGCAGGCCTGTCATTTTGGTGGGCTTTTATTCGTTGATAGGCGCAAGGCTCATCAAAACGTCCCCTCTGCTCTTCCCCGGGGTCCGCCAATGTTATTTTAAATGAGAAATCAGACTTACGAGCAGACCCGTCATCTTGGTGGGCTTTTAATCGTTGATAGGCGCAGGGCTCATCAAAACGTCCCCTGTGCTCTTCCCGGGCACCGCCAATGTTATTTTAAATGGGAAAACAGACTTACGAGCAGACCTGTCATTTTGGTGGGATTTTAATCGTTGATAGGCGCAGGGCTCATCAAAACGTCCCCTCTGCTCTTCCCGGGCATCGCCAATGTTATTTTAAATGGGAAAACAGACTTACGAGCAGGCCTGTCATTTTGGTAGGCTTTTAATCATTGATAGGCGCAGGGCACATCAAAACCTCCCCTCTGCTCTTCCCGGGCACCGCCACTGTTATTTTCAATGGGGGAAAAAAGACTCACGAGTAGACCTGTCATTTTGGTGGGCTTTTAATCATTAAAAGGCGCCGCCGGGCTCATCAAAACGTCCCTCTGCTCTTCTTGGGCACCGCCAATGATATTTTAAATGGGAAAACAGACTTACGAGCAGACCTGTAATTTTGGTGGGCTTTTAATCAATGATAGGCGCAGGGCTCATCAAAACGTCCCCTCTGCTCTTCCGGGGGACCGCCAATGATATTTTAAATGGGAAAACAGACTTACGAGCAGGCCTGTCATTTTGGTGGGCTTTTAATCGTTCATAGGCGCAGGGCTCATCGAAACGTCCCCTCTGCTCTTCCGGGGCACCGCCAATGATATTTTAAATGGGAAATCAGACTTACGAGCAGACCTGTCATTTTGGTGGGATTTTAATCGTTGATAGGCGCAGGGCTCATCAAAACGTCCCCTCTGCTCTTCCCGGGCATCGCCAATGTTATTTTAAATGGGAAAACAGACTTACGAGCAGACCCGTCATTTTGGTGGGCTTTTAATCGTTGGTAGGCGCAAGGCTCATCAAAACGTCCCCTCTGCTCTTCCCGGGCACCGCCAATGTTATTTTAAATGGGAAATCAGACTTACGAGCAGACCTGTCATTTTGGTGGGATTTTAATCGTTGATAGGCGCAGGGCTCATCAAAACGTCCCCTCTGCTCTTCCCCGGGGATCGCCAATGTTATTTTAAATGGGGAAAACAGACTTTCGAGCAGACCTGTCATTTTGGTGTTATTTAAATCGCTGACAAAGCGCAGGGCTTATCAAAACGTCCCCTCTGCTCTTCCCGGGCACCGACAATGTTATTTTAAATGGGAAAACAGACTTACGAGTAGACCTGTCATTTTTGTGGGCTTTTAATTGTTGATAGGCGCAGGGCTCATCCAAACGTCCCCTCTGCTCTTCCCGGGCACCGCCGCGTCCGTTCAGGAGGATGTGCCTTTCAGACCCTTTTATTGAAAAAGAGAATACCGTGAAGTGACCAATTTATATTGTCTTTTGAACGCTCACTCGAAAATTAAACTGTTGCGGCGTTCGCGAATTTTGAATAACTGACTTTAAATTTAAACTGTGCACGACGTAGACAGAAAAATGATACCTAACGGCGGTTCAATAAGTAATTTTTCAAAGATTTCGGCATTCCTGATTGAGTGATTTCAGAAACCCGAAACCTTTGAAAAATTACATATTGAACCGCCGTTAGGTATCATTTTACTGTGCACGTCGAGCAGAATTTAAATTTAAAGTTAGCTATTCAAAATTCGCGAATGCCGCAAAAGTTTAATTTTCGAGTGGGCGTTCAAAAGACAATGTAAATTGGTCAGTTCACGGTATTGCCTTTTTCAATAAAAGGGTCTGAAAGGCAAGTCCTCCTGAACGGACGTTTCGGAGAAGAATCGACAGCCGAGAAACCGCTGCGTTGCAATGTAGTGCGTTTATACCTGACTTCCCATCGGACTTCTTATCCCGAACAGAGTATACATAGGAAATTCCACTTTTCCGGTGTTGAAATGCAAAAAAATAACACGGTAGTTGAATGAAATCAAAACGTAAGTAATTCCAAGTTTTTTGTTTAAATGCTAGCTTTTCAACTTTGGACTCAATTTTCTCGAGATCAGCTCCATGTCAAGTGGTTCCTCTTTGATGAATTATCATTGCTAGCAAAAGCATTAAAGCTGTTCAGACTTTAGTGGCACGCTTTTTAAACACCTGCGTGTTGGAATTTTCCCAGCTTGTTTTTTTTATCTTTTTTATGGCCAACTATATGTCCATAGACTGAAAATAAAGTATTAAAACAACATTCGTCTCGACCCATCCGAATGTAGATACAGCGCTCAACGTGGAAGACAACCACCAACCCACGTCCTGAAGCACACAATGGATCTGTTATACTATATAGGCTATTTAAATTATATGTATATACGTAAAAAAAAACAATATGAATTTCACTAAACAAAATAACAAAATATATCCGGTATTATAGGGCTTTTATGTAGTTTCTTGTATAACATTGCCTGCTTGAAACTTCTTTGATATCTTTGTCTGACGTTATTCGAATATTGCAGCAAAAACATAAATGTGAAAATATTATTGTGTCTTGATATAATGCACGACTGTGATCTTAGCTTTTATTTTGATACTTTTGTAAGAGACATAACCAAACCTCAGATTCATCGCTAGATTTTTGTGGTTTTCAAACTCGAGAATAAAAAAAAAATAAAAATAAAAACTTGATGATTTAATGAATATTGTCATCCCATAAACCGTAGTCAGTCTGACTGTTTCATTGGCTCGATGGTTCATTGTTGCTTGTGCACACCTGGTGGCGGTAGTTTATATTCATCTGTATACAAACCATCAAAAGAAAGGACTAATTGAAGTTCAGGGGTTCCTATTAAAAATATAACTACAGGCTATATTGCTTCATCAGACTGGGGTAAAAGAGGTGTGGGCCGGGGGGGGGGGCTCGGTTTGTTTGATCGAATAAAACTAAACATTATCAAAATGAGTATCCATCAGCCAGGGCCGGACTGGGAAAATTTGGCCCGGGGTGCTGATATCCCAAATGGCCGGGTAAGCGAGAGGGGGAGTTTAACGGGACACACCCCTTACTGGGGGGGGTGGGGGGCCCCTACCCCGGAATTTTTTTTGACATTTCCCCCTCTCAAAACGAAAATTAGTGCATTTCACTGCAGAAGTAACTTTGCTTATTCTGCCTTTTTTTTTTTTTTTTTTTTTTTTTTTTTTTTTTTTTTTTTTTTTTTTTTTTTTTTCATAGATAATCTGTCAAATAACACAATGCAAATTAAAGGACACGAGCGAGGGGGGGGGGTGTTGCTTATTTTTTAGAATTGTTCAGATTGAGCCTTCCAACCGCTAAAAACGTTCTATGTCGACTCAAAACACACCCATTTCAAGGATTTTTAAAATTTTTAAAATTTAGGGGGCGCTCAAAGGGCCTAAAGGGGTTAAGAGCAAATTTTTCGAAAAATGGCATGAGACATATCAATCCTAGCTGCAAATAGCGAGTTACTGCTCTACAGGGTCAAAATTTTAACCGTTTTTGCTAATTCTTAAGCGTTAAGCTGTTATCACTATTTTTATGGCTCGCGTAGTTGGCTGATTACGCGCTACGAACCTCAAACGCACGTGATGCGCTAGGCGCGGCGGCCCCAAGGTGTCCCGAAACAACGAAAGTTTCAAATTTTTTTGTTTTCACCGCTCTTAATCAATGTGCCCTTAATGGAGCAGGCCATCCCCTGCAAAACTTTAGCTCATTTGATTGATATTTGAGGTGGCGCATCGCGTTTTCTGTCTTATGCGTAATTGCGATTTCGTATTTTCGTTTTTTTTGTTGATTTGGCGATTTTTTTTCGAGCACTTACAATCAACACAAAATGTTAAAATTTTTGTGTACTCGCACTGTTCCAGTAGTACTTTAAGAAAAAATTATCCATGTTTGACTAAAAACCCCCGGTTTTTTTGGAGGCCTGCCTCAAAAACCCTCGGAATTACATTCAACGAATTTTTTGTCTTATCCGCTTGTTTTTGTGTTTGACACTTTCAAATATAAATTAAATGATTCAAACTTTTGGGTTTGAGTATTTTTTCTTCTTTTTTTGCGCATAACTATCAGTTAAAAATATTGGTCTTGGCTCAAGACCTCGTGAACCTTTCAGTAGTGCCCTGAAGCACCTTGGAAATCACATTTGACGAATTTTATGTGCATTTCCTATTTTCGTCCGGCCCTTTGACTCTTCTTATAGGCATCTAGTGAATTTTAACAAGTGCGTGAGCTGTAAATTTGGATGTAGGATATACTCATTGATGATATCTCATAGTCCTCCAAATGAAATCCCACCCATCATGAACCACACCCATAGTCCATGAAAGTATATCATACATGATTTTAAAGGGTTTATCTTTTAATATAAAAATACAATGAAGGGGGGAAGGTGGATGTCAGAATACTTCGAAAGTAATTTAAAGCTCATGCACTGGACATCATAATAATAATTATTTCACACGGTCTATTCTTGTTAAAATTCACTAGATGCCTATAAGAAGAGTCAAAGGGCTGGACGAAAATGGGAAATGCACTTAAAATTCGTCAAATGTGATTTCCAGGGTACTTCAGGGCACTACTGAAAGGTTCACGAGGCCCTGAGCCAAGACCAACATTTTTTGCTGATAGTTCTGCAAAAAAAAAGAAGAAAAAAATACTCAAACACTAAAGTTTGAATCTTTTAATTTATATTTGAAAGTGTCAAACACAAAAACGCGCGGATAAGACAAAAAATTCGTTGAATGTAATTCCGAGGGTTTTTTGAGGCAGGCCTCCAAAAAATCCGGGGTTTTGAGTCAAACATGGATAATTTTTTCTCAAAGTACTACTGGAACAGTGCGAGTACACAAAATTTGAACATTTTGTGTTGATTGTAAGTGCTCGAAAAAAAATCGCCAAATCAACAAAAAAAGCGAATATACGAAATCGCAATTACGTATAAGACAGAAAACGCGATGCGCCACCTCAAATATCAATCAAATGAGCTAAAGTTTTGCAGGGGATGGCCTGCTCCATTAAGGGCACATTGATTAAGAGCGGTGAAAACAAAAAATTCGAAACTTTCGTTGTTTCGGGACACCTTGGGACCGCCGCGCCTAGCGCATCACGTGCGTTTGAGGTTCGTAGCGCGTAATCAGCCAACTACGCGAGCCATAAAAATAGCGATAACATCTTAACGCTTAAGAATTAGCAAAAACGGTTAAAATTTTGGCCCTAAAGGGCAGTAACTCGCTATTTGCAGCTAGGATTGATATGTTTAATGCCATTTTTCGAAAAATTTGCATTTAACCCCTTTAGGCCCTTTGAGCGCCCCCTAAATTTTAAAAATTTTCAAAATCCTTGAAATGGGTGTGTTTTGAGTCGACATAGAACGTTTTTAGCGGTTGGAAGGCTCAATCTGAACAATTTTAAAACATAAGCAACACCCTAGGGGGGGGGGGGGGCTGGTGAAAGCTACACCTTGACATTTATGGTTAATTTGTGGTAGATTTATTCGGTTATTTTTGCTGAAGCTGGGGCTATGAGCAGTGGCGTAAACTCGGGATTTTTATGGGGGGGGAAAAATAACTTTTGAGAGATACACTATGGGGGGGTCTGGGGGGCACCTCCCAGTAAGAGGGGGGTTCGGGGGTCCTCCTCCGGCAAAATTTGAAAATTCAGGCTCTCTCAGACGTCATTTTAAGCAATTCTATAGCATAAAAACACCAATAAATTTAAACAAATTAAAAATAGATTTTACGTTTATTTTCTTCATTTCTCAGGCAAAAAGGGAATTTTTCAGTTTAGACTTTCGGCTTATTGACGAAGCCAATATTTTTAGGCTTTGGGAAACTGTTCCTCACGGTTATAGTGGGGCCAATATAAGTTGACACCTGAAGCAGAGAGAAAATGATGAATAAAAATGGAGAAATGCAACAATGCACTGAATGCGGCACCCCCTGTCAAGACGGAGCACGCCGCTTGACAAGGGTCAGTTCCACGCTGCGTTGCCGCATAGTGCAAACCTGCCTGATTCTTGAGGTGTCAACTTATATTGGCCCGACTATAGAAGTCTTCTAAAAATTTAAAACTGCATAGTAAGTAAATGTAATGTTCCGCTCAGTGGCGTAAAACTTAAGATTCCTTTTGAAGGGAGGGGGTGGCAAATAGTCCGATACTTTGGGGAATCTGGGGGGGGCACTTTCCAGTAATAGGGGGTCTGAGGGTATTCCCCAGGAAAAATTTGAACATTTGGGTTCTCTCAGACTATATTTTAAGCAATTAAATCTTTCAAAAATAACCAACCGACGGAACAGAAGTTAGTAGACTCCATATATGTTTTCTTTAATTCATTGACAACAGAGAATTTTCCACTTTAGATTCACTTTAGGCGCAGTTTCAGGGTAAAATGGAGCCACTTATTCTTGCCATTTTTTGCTTCTCGGTTCCTGTAATTATTCCTTTCTTTCTTTATTTTTTTTGTATTTTTCCGTCTTTTCTTTTCTCCCTCCCTCTTTTTCCCTCCTCTTTTTCATCAAATTATTGGGGGGGGGGTATGATACTTGGCCCCCCCATCCTCAAATATTGGAGGAGCAAAAAGGCCATCCCCCCTCCCAAGATTACGCCACTGGCTATGCGCCTTCATTTGAATTAGTGTTTACTAATTTAACTAACGTAACTATTTTTTGCGGTCAAGTTAAACGATGAGCTACTTTGCAATTTTTTCTCTTCATTTCTGAGTGGCAATTTGACACGCGAGGCCGTTGGCCCGGGGTGCGATCGCACCCCCAGCACCCCGGCCAGTCCAGCCCTGCTATAAATGGAATGAAATTCGAGGCTGCTAACAAATCTACTCGATCATTTACATTTCATCAGGCCACAGCAATTTTGACTCCTTTTTGAGCATTCATTTTGATGTACTTACTCAGCACTTGAGCATCAAGAGTGTTTGACCGAATTTCTCATATCGATATCTCGTATGACAATAATAGAACAATACAAGTAGCTCGTGAATTGCGAATTGAAAAAAAAAAAAAAAAAAAATGTTTTGCTTCTTCATACCTCATAATCGTTCTCAAACTTTGATAAAGGGACCAGTCACGTTTGTATCGTAGGTACTCTTACAATTTTTTCGCGCTTAGCGGTAAAACACTGTTTAAGTGAGGTTCCAAGTATAGTGTCTCTTTCGTCTGACAAAGTAAATAGTGTTCACTTTCATTGATTATTTCTAATCATGCTCTCCGCTTCTCGCCTTTCCCCTGATTTCAATTTAAGTCCGCGAAAATGCTGACGTGCTTTTGAAAGTATTTTGTGACAATATCTCACATATATTTCGTATTTCTTAAGACGATTGACTAATATTTTCTTAAATTTGAAAGATGGAGTGACTTTATTGTTATTTTTTTTACTTCTTTGTTTAATTTCATGGTTTTTGATGTTCCAATTTGTTCCATATTTTTCGAAGTGGGGAAAATGTGTTGCTGAATTTTTCTAGCATCACTACAGTATTTTTCAAAAGCGTTCATCGCTTATCATTTATATTTAGAAAAATGTAATACCATTTTCTATAGTCCCTACATTATATTTATCATCGATAAGACGAACACCCATCTTGACAAAGGATTATTGGCGGAGTCATTTCTAAGATACTATCAAAGGTACTTAATTATTTTATTTTATACCTTCTAAAATTTCCTTCCATCCATTTGTTTTCTTCTTCTCAGGAAGTTTGAATCTCGCACGTAAATGTCTATCCCGGTCTCTAAAGACGGAAAACTCGACTCCTTGGGTCTCGAAGTATACTTGCTGATGTTTGAATGTCGTCTGCGAGGGTGGGGTGGGGATGGGGGGCATAAGACCCGATGCAGCTTCTGAGTAATCATTTTAAAAACAAGGAAACACGTTTACTTTGTGACAGTTCTCTTTGCGCCAAGTAAAGTTCTGATTCCATGAAAATAATATTTTACTTGTAGCAGCAGACATTTTCCTTGGGTTAACGGATCCCTTAATCAATATTGCACTGAGCAGTTTCTTTAACACAAACGAAATACACCTTGGCTTAAAAAAAAAAATTCTCTCAACGTTGAGGTGAGTATTGCAGGGTGCCTAAACCTGCAGGAGTCATCTGACATTGTTTTTGTCCCCGACTGTACATTTTCCGCGCCACGAGATCTCTGAACCCCTTTCTTCCCAGCATAGAGAGAGTATAAAATAATAGTGCGCACTCCACAACACAGATTACAGATATTACGATGCCGCGTTTCAAAGCATTGATTAGTAAATATTTAATGCGTACCCTGGTAAAAATGACGACTATACGACTATTCCAAAAACGACTATAAACATAGTTGCCGACTATAATCTATAGTTGGCCAACTATAATCCATAGTTGGCCAACCATGTTTATAGTCGTTTTTGGAACGGTTATAGTCGTCATTTTTACCAGGGTATAAGAGTTGACTTCGGGAATTTTCAGCGCACCATCGGACGCCATCGGTAGCGTTCTAGAATTCATCCCTTTATTAACTCGACGCAGACAAGATTATAAATAGCAGTACTTTTCAATATACATAGATATACTCCATCACAGGATAATATAATCTTTTCGGCACGGATACAGTAAACGGATGAATTCTAGAACGCTACCATCGTTACTATCGCAGGATTCCCAAGTCCTTAGATATTAATCGATTCCTATAGCCTATAGAAAAGGGTCGAAGGCTCCGGCGGGGCCCCTTACAATGGCGTCCAAAATTGGTTTTACTCCGCGGAAAAGTGAAATCAAATTATTTTGTAATATGTACCGATTGAGGCATACATTTAGAAAAAGGTCATGAAAAAATATTAGAATAGCTCTCTACCAAAAAAGTTCCATAGTAAAACACAATGTTGGTTTTTAAGAATACAGTCAAAAAATATTTTTTCTTTACTACAAGGAGTGTCAGTGCTATAATGCTAGAAATACCATTTATTTAATAGTTGCAAGTAAAGTCAGCAAATATGCATTTTTTCCACGTACCTTGGTATAGCTTGTTCCCAAAGAGTAAACAAGAGTCGCAATTGAATGGCAGGCCTGTGTGGTCAACGCAGATAAGGGATCGGAACGCGGCGCGGGCTGGCCTCTGATTGGCTGTAAGCCTGGTGCAAAACTGTTTCATGCCATAGGGAAATTAACACGGGGGTTTCGTTCCGGGACGTTTATCTCGAAACCTAAGCAAAATTGCCGGTAAACAATTAGTACGAGTCGATTTAGCAGAATTTTCCGAACAAAGTGATAGGTCATAAGTGCCACTTTATTGCAAATTCAAAAAGATTGTTTCAGTTGAAAAGTACGCACAGTAGTGAGTTACTCAAACACACGCCAAGCATGTAAACACACTATTGTGCGTACTTTTCGACTGAAACAGTCTTCTCGAATTTGCAATAAAGTGGCACTTATGACCTATCAATTTGTTCGGAAAATTCTGCAAAATCGACTCGTTTTAATTATTTAAAGGCAATTTTGCACGGGTTTCGAGATAAACGACCCGGAACGAAAACCCCGTGTTAATTTCAATATGGCATAAAACAGTTTTGCACCAGGCTTACAGCCAATCAGAGGCCAGCGAGCATTGCGATCCCTTATCTGCGTTGACCACGCAGGCCTTCCATTCAATTGCGACTCTTGTTTACTCTTTGCTTGTCCCATAAAAAATTGGATTTGACAGTTCTACGGCTTTCATAAAAACATCAGCTTCACACCGCCAATACTCTTGGGCCAGTAACAAAACCAGACTGGTCAAGAGCAGAGTGAAGCTGATATTTTCGTTCATGATTCAAGCCGCAGTTCAGTTGTCAAGTCCAATCATTCCATGGGCAGCCTATAACTTAGCATGATATGAGTTCGAAGATAATCTAGTGGAGATTAATTTTTGTTCCAGATTCGAACCACCCTCATGGCTTTTAAAGGAAAAGTAGTCCTCATCACAGGCGCTAGTTCTGGAATAGGGGCAGCTACTGCTGAAAGGTTCGCCGAATTGGGTGCTTCTTTAGCACTGACCGGCAGAAACAAACCTAATCTGGAAAAAGTCGCATCCAAATGTAAATCATCCAACGGATTGGATCCATTTTTATTCATAGGAGATCTGACAAACGAAGAGGACGTCAAAAATCTGGTAAAATCCGTCTTGGGCCATTATAAGCGCTTGGATATTCTCGTGAACAATGCTGGGATTGGTGAACGAAGCTCCATTGAAAAGTTTAACTCTTTAGCCACCTACGATAAAATATTTAACACAAACTTGAGATCAGTCTACCATTTAACGACATTATTGGTTCCTCATCTAATTGATGCCCAAGGCAGTATTGTGAATGTTTCTAGCGTCGCAGGTTTGATTCCAAAACCAGGCGGCTTAACATACAGCATGTCGAAAGCAGCATTGGATCACTTCACAAGATGCATTGCAGTGGAGTTGGCTCCAAAAGGAGTGCGAGTCAATGCAGTGAACCCTGGTTACATCGTAACTAACATAGCTACACGTAATGGAATGGATGACGAGTCTTACAAGAAACACCTTGAAATTGTCTGTAATCCGTTTACTCCTTTGGGACGTCCTGGCTCAGCGGAGGAAGTCGCAAAATCCATCACATTCCTCGCCAGTGATGATGCTAGTTACACAGTTGGAATCACAATGCCGATTACAGGAGGATTCCCTTTTTACAGCGCTTCCACACAGCAATAGACTGGGCCTAATCACAATGTTTAGGAAGGATATACTTTTATGGTACACGGTACCATACGGAACCGTGCGCCGCCCATGCCGTACGGCTCCACTTATCAGAATTCAAAACCTGTGCTCAACATAGAAGACAAACATCCGGCCCCGCGACCTGACGCGACAACGGGTATTTCATTATAGCAGCGGTTCCCGACCGGTGGTCCGTGGACCAGGTTTTGGTGGTCCGCGAAGACTTTTCCGAATTTTTCCCTTTTCTTTCGCCCGAAAGTGGAAAAGTTGAATTTGTGACCAATATTTTTGTGAGTAGCTATAAAAAAAATAAAGTTATCATTTGAACGAGTCATAACCTAAATTTTTATAAGTTTATAAAATTCCTCCTTCGAGGTTTTTGTTTTTCGGTTTTTTTAAATTCAAAATTAGTTTTAAAATTGAAAGTTTTCAATTAATGTTTTTGTTCAATAATTATCTCAGCGGTTCCCATTTTCCCAACCGGTGGCTGTATTTAAAATAGCAGGGTAGGTTAGTTTTTATTTCCTCCCTCTATTGTCGAAGAAAAAAAGAGAAAAAAGGTAATCGATTGTTAATTGTTTCAAGTTGGTGGTCCGAGGCCTCCACCAATTGTCCGATTGGTGGTCCGCGACCAAGAAAGGTTGGGAACCGCTGCATTATAGCATTTAAAATGCAAAATGAATATAAAAGAAAGGGTCTTGGACCAAATGATGTGTCCCGAGCATTGAATTGCGTGCATCTTGCGTGCAGTTTTGACCAATCAGAAAGCTTACGCACGGTCACATGATCGTGCATAAGTTACGCTAGGGACTGAACATTATTTGGTCCCTGTTGCGTACTTTTGCTACAACAATAAATTATTACGTAAAATTTGGCGAGAATAATGATGTACACATTAAAAATTACTAATTACCTCAGGAAATCACTGCAAATTCAAACCAAAGACTTCTAATACTACGTAGACTGGAGTGGACATAACGCCTGCCCATTGGAGCCGATCGGTAGGCAACCACTATTACAGTGTGTGCTAAGATTTTCGGAAATACATATTGATTTAGATGGGAAAATTAATTTTTTTAAAAATTGATTAAAAATACTGAAAAAAAACATTATGCCATAAAACTTGGTATCATTTGAAAGCTCATGACATGTAGATTCCGGTTCGGGCCGGTTTTTTTAGCGATTTTTTAATTGTAAACATTCTACAGAGGCTCAGAGTTGGGACAATTTTCCTCAATTCTACGGGATGTTCCACCGTTTCGGTACCCCGCTGAGACAACCTACATAACTGTATATACTCGACTTTATGTAATCTATGTTATGATTAATGTTATAATTATTATATGTCTTAATAATTTATCGCATAAATTTTATTTTTTTGAGTTGTAACCATTTAAAAACGGTACGAAGAAAACCATTTTATGAAACACCCTGATGAAAATCGGTACCCAAATTTAAGCCCCTGTGGAATGTTTGTCGTTCAAAAAGCACACATAAATCCGGCCCGAACCGGAATCTGCATATCATGAGCTTTCAAATGGTACCAAATTTTATGGAAAAATTTTTTTTTTTGGTATTTTTAATTAATTTTTAAAAAAAAGTAATTTTCCCATTTACTTCAATGTATTTCTGAAAATCTTAGCACATACTGCAATCGTGGTTGCGGCGTAGCCAGGAGCAACATGCGATTTTTGTCCCACTCTTCCACTTCACTTTCCCCGCCCTTAAATTGGCCTAATGTCCAGTCTAGATAGTATTAGAAGTCTTAGTTTCAAACAGGAAATGGTACAGATTTCCCAAGTGGATGAGTACATTTCGGAAGATTTTAAAGAGCTCCATCGTTATTTTCGCCGAATTTTACGTTAGAATCAATATGTCACATTGCTATAGCAGAAGTACGCAGCAGACCCACTACATATCCGGTAACATAACGCTCTAGAGTGATTTTTGTATGCCTGCTGCTCGAAACTTTATTGAAAGTTTTGTAAGCGTATATTATTGGTTTGATAGCATGCGTGACTGTGAATGTTTCATTAGCTCTTAATTTGACTGTTTTGTACGTCACAAATTAGCCTTTAGAATATTCGTCTTAAGTTTTTCCGTTTTTAAATTCCATAATAAAAACATGGGGGGGGGGGTAGATGATTTAACGAATATTGTCATCCCGTGACCATTGTCCGTCTTATAGTTGCATTTCATTGGTTCGTTGATTCTGGTTCACATCTGGTGCTGGTGTGCTTATGCATCTGTATACAAAGCACAAAAAGAACGGGCTTATTGAAGTCCAGTGGTTCTTACTGCAAAAAATTACAGCCTTTATGGCTTCATAATGGGGGAGTGAGTGTGTGTATATGTGTCGGTTACATCAAACTATGCATTATCAAAATGAGTATCTATATCTATCTATTATAGCGGTCAGGGTAGCTCCAGATTACAGCGACAAAAAATCAATGGCGGCTCGTGCAATTTGGCAATAACGGATTCTCTCCATTTAAACCTTTGTGAAATAATCGATATTCAGGAGCTTCCGTGAATCCTTGATAAATCGATACTTTTGTCTAGATTCAAATGGCTAAAATACATGGTTGCCAAATAGCACAAGCCGCCACTGCATCAAAGTACGATTAACTATTAAGTGTGATTGCCTGCGGGTCCATTCCTCTCTTTTGGATGAGACGCAGTAAGTAGCGCAACGAGAGTTTCTTCAAATCTCTCTTTTCTCCATTAAGAAGCGTATGTTAGAGAAGGATGGACAAGGGGATAAAACCCCTTCTTTCTGTCCTTTTCCTACTTATACATTCGAATAGGAAATGAGAGAGATGGAAGAGATCCTGATTGCGCCAGTGATGAGACGAGACGAGATACAGCGGGAATCTATCAATCCCATTGGTTGAAACGGCGTCACGTGACAGATTTGAAGTCGTTCGAGTCGTTCGAATGACTCCAAGTGGTACTACAACGACTCCAACAGCTTCAAATATGTCACGTGACGCCGCTTAAACTGATGGGATCAAAGAGTAAACAAAAGTCGCAATTGAATAGAAGGCATGCGTGGTCAACGCAGATAAGGGATTGGAAACAGGGGCTGGCCTCTGATTGGCTATAAGCGTGGGTCCAAACTTTTTTCGGCCTTAAGGTGATTCCAGGCGAAACTTGTCCAGATTTCAATCCGATGGATAGCGCCACTAGTCGCTTTTCGAAAAAGTCGTGTTTTTGGCGTTTTAAACTGAAATCATAGATAAAACGCAAAATCCAATAACGTCAGCACCTGCAAAAAAATTTTATGGATTTTTTGAGCATTATATGAGCAAAACTGGTTTAAATTAAAGCCGTAATCGATGAAATTCGTTTCGCCATAAGCTTAGTGAGTGAGAGTGAGCGCGAGTAATGATACGTCTATCTGCCTCACTCGCACTCATTGCGGCTTACGGGAAGTTTCGTTTTTCATAATTTCCGGCTTTATTTTTGAGTTTTTCAGTCTGAAACTCTCAGGGTATCTTCCTGAAGTATGCTCGCAGGTGCTGACGTTTCTCAAACTTGTGTTTTTAGCGTGAATTCGTCAAATTTAACAAAAAACTGTTGACTTTTTGAGCAGCGCGACGCGACGTGGTGTCCACGGTTGGAACTAATCGACCCTGGAATCATCTTAAGGAATTAATTAACTCGGGGTTTTCGTTCAGGGCCGTTTATCTCAAAACCTGTGCAGAATTGACCCGTCACAATTAATACTAGTCGATTTTCGCGCATCCGTGAGACATATGCAAAATATCGGTGCCCGTCAAAATGGACGATAAAAAGAGAGGCTTCTGAAAGTTCCTTCCGTATATGTTGCTGAGAACATCCCCCGGAACCGACGCGACGCGCCTCCGCCTCGAGGAAGCGGCTCAGGGAGATGTCTCTTAAGTTCGTGGAGCTGTAAAATATGATAGGCACTTCATGAGGCTCTTGGAATGTTGCCATCACCGTTGGCGTAACCATAGGCACGGTGATGGTCTCATTTCGGCCACGTTTGGACCTGCAGGTGCTGAAAAAAATACTAAATCGTCCATTAGAACAAGTAAGTCCGGCAAAAACTGTAGATAGGGAAAGTTTATGCAAGTATTTCATACTTTTATTGAAGTACGGGAATATTGACGTTGTAAAGAAAAAAACTTTCATGAGCGGTATTGCTGTTGTAAAGACAAATGCACCTTAAGTAGATTTATTCTTAGCAGAGGATATATCAGCCTAAGATATAATATTAATTTACGATAATTTACTAGCTATCAACGGTATTTGACTTTGTAAGAAAAATATTTTTAAAGACAATTTTTTCTTTACAACGAATTTATCAGCTTAAGATATAATATTCTTTATGAACAATATATCAGCTACAAACAATATAATATTCTCAAGTAATATTATATCTTGAACTGATATATTCGTTGTAAAGAAAAAATCGGCTTAAAATATAATATTACTTGTGGATAATATATTGGCTACAAATGGTATTTCACTTTATAAGAAAAATATTGTTTAAGCCGATTTTTTCTTTACAACGAATAATTTGGCTCTAGATATCTAGAGCCAAAATATTATACAATATTACTTATGAACAATAAAAATAGAATTAGTTATTGAGTTGATTAAACGAAAAGAAACGTAAAAGAAAAAACGTAACTAAGAGAAAGGAGAGAAAAAAAGAGACGAAAGTCAACTTGAACTTGAAATAAAAAGTACCGTTTCAGTGGAGAAAAATGGACCTTGAGTCATCTGAGGTACGAGGTTGTGACAGTACAATGAGTAATATCTTACTTTATAAGAAAAATATTGTTTAAGCCGATTGTTTCTTTACTACGAATGTTTTGGCTCTAGATATAATATTACTTATGAAAAATATATTGGCTATGAGTAGTATTTTACTTTATAAGGAAAATACTGTCTAAGCCAATTTTTTCTTTACGGCGAATATATTGGCTGTAGATATAATATTACTTATGAGCAATATATTGGCTATGAGTAATATTTTACATTATAAGAAAAATATTGTTTAAGCCAATTTTTTCTTTACGACGAATGTTTTGGCTATGAGTAATAATAATAATAACTATTCATAATATACTTGCTTTGAGCAATATTTTTCTGATGAAGAAAATCAACCCTAAAACGGTATTTTCTTTACAACGAATATTCATGCTGTAATTTTAATATGGGTTGATGAAAACATAATTGCTATGAAAGCTCTCAACAAATTGATAGGTTATAAGTGCCACTGTATTGAAACTCCGAAAATACTGTCTCAGTTGAAAAGTACAAACAATAGTGTGTTTTCATGCTTAGCTGGTGTCGAGTAACTCACTATTATGTGTACTTTTCAACTGAGACAGTCTCTTCGAATTTTAAATGAACTGGTACTTGTGACCAATCAATTTGTTGAGAAAATTCTGCTAAATCGACTTGTATTAATGGGCCGGCTCTTTCAAGCTTTTGCTGTAAGGAAATGAATAGTCCATCCTGATTTAAAAACCAGTTAAAGTCACGAAAATCACACCGAAAAAGTCTAAAATTTAGTAATAAACGCACACTCTGACGGAGAGATCGTAATGGCGCTTCAACGCAGGTATCATGGGAGATTCCTGTCTAATTTGTCACTTTCTCTCCGAAACACAGATTTTTTCAATTTAGATAGGAAACCTCCCATGATACCTGCGTCGAACCACCATTACGCCTGATTCTGAGAGTGAATTTAGTGTGCTCATCGTAATTTTTACAGGTTTTTATACAAGAATCAATTCTTCAATCTCCTGTAGCAAAAGTTTGCAATAGCCCCGTTATGACAGGTCAATTTTCCACAGGTTTCGAGATAAACTGCCCGGAACAAAAACCCCGCCTTAATTTCTATAAGGCCAAAAAAAGTTTGGACCCACGCATTGCCCTCCATTTCCAGCCAATCAGATTCTAAGGCCAAACTCTTATCAGCATTGATCACGCTATGCTATAGCTCTCAATGCAATTTGCGACTCTTGTTAACTCTTTCTTCCTAAGAGCTATCGAAGCATTTCACAGAGATGGAAAGGGTTCCTATCGGAATGGAACCTTATCGTAATGACACCACCCATAAGAAAAACTCTCACTCCACCTTCGACTCGATAACGTTACGATACGATTGTTCATACACGGAAAAAAAAAGATTAGTGAAAATAACCATACGGATACCTGATTTTGGCGCCTGCTCGATGTTATGGTAAACTTGACCAGAAGTATGGTACATTTGCCGATACTTTGAGTAAATTCGACATGCAGTCAGGTAACATCACCTAGTACCTAGTCAAAAAATAGTATACTTCTGGTTAACATTACCATAACATCTAGCAGGTGCCAAAATCAGGTATCCGTATGGTTATTTTCGCCGTAGTTTTTTTCCGTGTAATCAGCCTGCTGCCCCCACAAAACCACTTTGTATGTGTTGTTTGACAAGCACGGAAAAAAAATGCTAAAAAGTCCGCCCCTGGACGAGACTGATGGCTTTTGAAGAATCGATTATTTTACGAAGGTACTGATGGAATAAAATCTGAGGGTGTCAGGTCAGTATTGCAGGAGGTGCCAACGAATCTAACCAATGGGGCTCTTGCAAACTTTTGCTGTGAGCATGAAATGAATAGTAAAATCTAATGTATAAAAACCAGCAAAAAACACGAAAATCACACTAAAAAGTCGAAAATTCAGTTATAAACTCCCTAAATAGCTGTAACGGAAAGATCGTAATGGAGAAGCTACGCAGGTATAGCTTGTCCCAGAAAAGATTGGATTTGACACTTCTATGGTTTTCATGAAAACATCAGCTTCTTCCAGCTCCTAACCAATCAGGTTGCTCTATCTGAGGATGGAAGCTGATGTTTTCATTCAAAGCCACAGTTGTCAAGTCCAATCATTCTTGGGACAGCCTATATCATGGAAGATCCCTGTCTAAGTCGTCACACTCAGAAAGATGTCTCAAATGGGGCTATTGCACACTTTTGCTGTAAGCGATTTAATAGTCGATTATGGCGTAAAAACCTCAAAAAATAACGATGGCGGCACTAAAAACTTCCAAAATCCACTCCTAAACTCAATAAACGCAGTTATTTGCACGAGCGTAATGGTGGCCGAAGGCACTAACAATGGGAGATTCCCATCTAACAATTCTGAAACTCCATCAAGAAGTGACCAATAAGAGAGACTACTTTCATTTGACACCGGTGTCACTTGGTGTTGCGGCACCATTCATCGGATGTGGATCATCACTCTGATGACTAATTACTCTGTGAATCATCCGTGTCAACATAGAAAGAGTGACGAAATTAAGATAGGAATCTCCCATTGTTAGTGCCTTCGGCCACCATTACGCTCGCGCAAATAACTGCGTTTATTTGAGTTTAGGAGTGGATTTTGGAAGTTTTTAGTGCCGCCATTGTTATTTTTTGAGGTTTTTACGCCATAATCGACTATTAAATCGCTTATAGCAAAAGTGTGCGATAGCCCCATTAGAGAGGAATCTCCCATACAGGTTTTTATGCAACAATCGACTCTTCAATCCACTACAGCAAAAGTTTGCAAGAGCAGTGGCGGACTGGGGCAAAAAGGCCCGGGGTGCTGGGGCCCGGGATTTGGGGAAAGGGGCCCGAACTTTGTACTGTTCCAGAGAGGAGGGAAGTGGACATGGAGGGGCCCGGGGTGCTGCAGCATCCCGGCACCCCGGCCCAGTCCGCCCCTGTGCAAGAGCCCCATTATTTACAACTCTTCAAAGTCACAGTTATTTTAATCGGTCATCGACATTCATTTGAGCTTCATTTCGATTTACGTAGCACTTGAGCATCAACAAGAGTGTTTAATAATCTCATTTCGTTTATCGAAATCTCAAGTGGCAAAAATAGAACAACAATACCTATAACGGTCCGAGTCTAACGACTTATTTGAATCTAAAAAAACAGTTGTGCTTCTTCAAACCTCGTAATCGTTCTCAAACCTTGATGAACTTAATTTGGGACTAGTCACGTTTGTATCGTAGGTACTCTTATCATTTTTTCGCGCTTAGTTGTAAAACACTGTTTATAGGCGAGGTTCCAAGTATAGTGTCTCTTTCGTCTCAAGGATAGTGACTTGTGGTTGGTTTCATTTACTATCACGAATGCTGCTCTCATCAGCTTCTCCCCTTTCTCCTCCTTTCACTCTAATCCTGCGAAAATGCTGACATGCTCTGGAAAGCATTTTGTAAACAAGTTCTTACCTCTTTTTCGGATTTGTCTCATTAAGACTGACTATAATACTTTCTTAAATTTGAAGGATCGATGGATTTTATTCCTAATATTTTCTTAAATTAATGTCACAATTTTTGAGGTTTTAATTTAGTCAATATTTTTATAATGGGGCTCATGCAAACTTTTGCTACGTGGGATTGAAAAGTTGATTCTTGCATAAAAACCTGTAAAAATGACGATGAGTACACTGAAAAATCACCAAATTCACTCTCAGAATCGGGCATAATGGCGGTTTCAAAGGAGGTATCATGGGAGATTCCTATCTAAAATGAGACATATCCCTGTGTTGCCGTGGAGAAAGTGACATACTAGACAGGAATCTCTCATGATACCGGCGTTGAAGCGCCATTACGATCTTGCCGTTAAAGCAGTCATGTGAGTTTATTACTGAATTTTAGACTTTTTCGGTGTGAATTTCGTGATTTTTGCTGGTCATTATATCAGATTGGACCATTTATTTACTTGGACAGCACCCAAAAGCGCAAAAATCCGAAAACTAGAACCCAAAAGCGCAATAAGGATCTCGAGAAATATGCCTAAAAGCGCAAATGCTAATATGAAAAGACGTGACCCAAAACCGCAAAGATAATTAAATTGCTAATTCTTACCTAATGCACTGGCAACGCTGTATATTTGCAACCCACTTCTTTCAGATAACTTTAAAGTACTTGCTTTTTGTTCTCTTCCTTGGAATTTGATTTTGGCTGTTTAAAAGCTGACTCTAGCTTGATATGTAAGTTTCTGCTTTAGGTTTATCCATAAAATGTCGCTAAAATGTGGTATTCGACGTATTTTTAGATGTAAAATTCCATGAAACTCATGAAATAATTGTTTTATAAGTCCAAGTCTACTTTTCAGAAAATTTTATGTTCAAGAGTGTCAGAAAAGTAGACTTGGTGGAAAAAGTAGAATTTAACAATTATTTCATGAGTTTCAGTGAATTTTACACCTAAAAATACGCCTAACATCAAATTTTAGCGACATTTTATGGATAAATCTAGCCACGGTTTCAAAATAACCCAATTTTTTTTCCAAACTTTGAAAAATCGTAGCTCCGAAGGGAAGCATTTTAAGGCCCATATTTAGAGGAAAAAATAGTCTTATTTTGACTTCGATAATCGGCTCCAGAAGTTCCCAACGTTAAATCTAAAACACCCTGTATACAAGTATTTTTGTCTCAACTTTGTCTTTGTCTCCGCATGTTTCACTAAAATTCTACGATTTTGCATTCCGCATTTACTCACTAGAGTTAGCACGGTTGCCAAATCAAACATTATTTTTTAATAGCATTATGACTGAAAACGTCCTCAGTAAAATACACCCATTTACGCAAATTTGCCTTGCCCAGAACATACCCATATGCGCAAAAGAGTATTTTGCGCATTTGGGGATTTGCGCTTTTGGGCATTTACCATTTGCTTATATAGCAAAAGTTTGCAAGAGCCCCATTGTAAGTGTTGCTTAATTTTTCCAGCTCCATTACACTATTTTGCACAAGCGTTCATCCCTTATTATCATTCATTGATAAATAAATATAACTTTTCTTAAGTCTCGATCGTTCTCTTTATAGCCCCTACAGTATAATTTCATTAACTTCACATTTATCATCGACAAGAAGGACTAAAACCTTGACAAAGAATTATTGGCGAAGTCATAACTGAAATTTTATCAAAGGTACTTTCTAATTTTGTTTTATACCTTCTCAAACTATCAATCCACTTTTCTTTTTCAATGAAGTTTGGCTTTACCTCCACTTTGTATTTTGTTGTTACTTGAGCATTAATAATTCCACATTTTGCTCATGGTCATGTGTTCAGTTTGGTGTAGAGGATATTTCAATGAGAAAGGACTGTCGCCATTTCAAATAATGGGGATTTTACTCACTTTTGCTATAAGCGATTTGATAGTCGATTCTGGTGTGAAAACCTCCAAAAATAACAATGGCAGTACTATAAAACTACCTAAATCCACTCTTAAACTCAATAAACGTCTGTACTTGCGGGAGGCGTAATGGTGGCTTAGGGCAGTAATAATGGGAGATTCCCATCTAACAATACTGTAACTCCATCAAGAAGTGACCAATAAGAGACGACTTTCATTTGACACCGGTGCGGTGTCACTAGATATCACGGTACCATTCATCGGAATCGGATGTGGACTCTCTGATCCCTAACTATTCAGTGAATCATCTTTGTCAGCATAGAGAGACAGACAAAATTAAATAATCAAAATCGCCATAGCGATGAAAAAGCAAAATACGGCTATTCTCTTATCTCCAAGTGTGATAGTATAGACGATCTGATTCTGGTTTATCTGACTCATTTGTTTTAACCTTAAATCAAAAATTGTAATTAATTCACTGGCAAATGGTTTTAAATGAAAGTGCAAGTGTTTTAGGGCGGCTACCTGGACACAGAGTAACAATATAACTATCCAGGTGAGAAAATTTTGCTTTTTTCTTTCATGTGTCCGAGTCTTTATCGTGAAAATTGTTTCCAAAAGATGCAAATGCATCGGTATCTGTGTCTAGGTAGCCACTCTGAAACAATAGCACTTTCGTTCAAAACCAATTTCAAATGGATTTGTCACAATTTTTGATTTTTATGTTTAACTTCAAATTAAAAAAAAAAAAATTAAGCAAAAAAATCGAGTCCGTGTGAGAATGTCTTTGAGAGATTTCTATAATGGATATTTGGTGTTTCCAGATCACATCTCATTAATTCTCTCTATTCCTAAAGCTCGTTATTTACTACAGGAATTCATGCAATTTATGGGTCGATTAAGACGTAAGAACCAGAAAAAAAGAGAAGAAAACGATCATGGCACAAACAACTCACAAACTCCACATCTGAACCCATAAAATACTTTAAACTTCGCGCGCTCGTAAATGTGCCATTCCACACTTTATCGTCGGAGGTTCGGAGTAGAGTCCCTTGATGGAAATATTGTATAGGGAGTACCGAAACAACGCTTAATGCATTTTGACAGGAGTCGATTTTTCGACCGCGTGAACACATTCGAAGGTTAAGTTCGACAGTGGACCAGTGGTGGACTGGCGGATTCGCCGGCATTCCGGTCCGTTCCCATACGTTCCTCTACGAATCGACTTCTTTCGTGTGGAGCCTTCAATATCGTCGACTTCTACTCGACTCCGTGAGAGCCTAAAACCAACGACCAATCACAACTCGTTGAGCTCGTGTCGGCACTCCCTATACAATATTTCCATCAAGGGACTCTAGTTCGGAGGTTCTCATCTGAAAAAAATGTCGTCACTCTAGACGCAGGAAGATTTCGGCGTACGGAGATCACGAAGCCTGAAGTTTGTGGTAAGCAACGTCCGGACGTAAATCGTACAGGGGAAAAAAATACGAATGTTGAAATGCTAAAAACTGGGAATACACTTTCTGTAGCAAAAATTGAAATTTCCGAAACGCTGTTTTACCAGAAAAAATTGCTCATTCAGCAATACTTTTTCCTTTCCTACAGCCATTATTTCCACTAACCAAGCAATTATTTTCAATAAACTAACAATATTTTTTTTTGGCTATGATAGCAGTATTTAATGGTAACTTGCCATAAAATGAGTTTGCAGATAATACAGTTAAGATTAATCTTTGTTTCAGATTCGAAAGACCGTTATGGCTTTCAATGGGAAAGTAGTTCTTATCACAGGCGCTAGTTCTGGAATAGGGGCAGCCACTGCTGAAAGGTTCGCCGAATTGGGTGCTTCTTTAGCACTGACCGGCAGAAACAAAGCTAATCTGGAAAAAGTCGCATCCAAATGTAAATCATCCAACGGATTGGATCCATTTTTATTCATAGGAGATCTAACCATCGAAGAGGATGTTAAAAACCTGGTTAAGGGTGCCATAGACCATTATAAGCGATTGGATGTTCTCGTGAACAATGCTGGGATTTTTGAAACAAACTCCATAGAGACGAATAACTCTTTAGCCACCTACGATAAAATTTTGAACACAAACTTAAGATCGGTCTACCATTTAACGACATTATTGGTTCCTCATCTCATTGAAGCCAAAGGCAGTATTGTGAATGTTTCTAGCGTCGCAGGATATGAACCGCATCCAACCGGCTTAACATACTGCATGTCGAAAGCAGCATTGGACCACTTCACAAGATGCATTGCAGTGGAGTTGGCTCCTAAAGGAGTGCGAGTCAATGCAGTGAACCCTGCTTTAATTGTAACCAACATTTTTACACTTGATGGAATAGATGAAGAGGCTTTCATGGAATTGTTTGAAGTACGCTATAAACCGATTACTCCTCTGGAACGTCCTGGCTCAGCGGAGGAAGTCGCCAAATCCATCGTATTTCTCGCCAGTGATGATGCTAGTTACACAATTGGAATTACAATGCCGATTACTGGAGGATACCCTTTTTACCTCGCTTCCACATAGCAATAGACTAATTAGGGGCAAAATCACAATATTTTGGAAGGATCAGGGCTGCCGTTTTGCGTAAAATCAATGCTATTTTTCTATTCACCTATGATTCCACCGGTTGAGAAAAAATTACACAGTTCAGTTCAGTGTATGACTGTAATGCATGAAAATACTCTGATCTGTAATCTTTCCTTAATCGGTGGAAACTCCGATGATTAATTAAAATATCCGCAAGTTTTTTAAAGTCATCGACGACTCCACCGGTTGAGAAAAGATTACAGATGCGAGTATTTTAGTTTATTACAGCCATACACTGAAGTGAACTGTGTAATCTTTTCTCATCCGGTGCATGAAATCATCGGTGAATTGAAAAATAGCATTGATTATATGCAAAACGGCAGCCCTGGGAAGGATGGACTTTTATGACGAGGGCTCGATCCGCGCCGCGCTCTAGGGCTCCACCAATGAGGATACAGAACTTGTGCTCAACGTAGAGGACCACCACCGACCCACGCTCTGATGCGAAAATTTGTCTTTCATATATTATAACATTTAAAATGAAAATTGAATATGAAAAAAGAAATAAATAAAAACTAAACAAAGTATCATAATGCATATATGGTCATATAACACGATAGAGATTTTTTTTGTGAAACAGTGCCTGATCGAAACTTTTATTCACAACTTTGTAAGAATATTATTTTCTAAATAGCATTCATGCAGTGGCGCATACAAGGGATCCAAGTACACCCCCCCCCCCAGAAGCCACAAAGTTTGCCTTATTTCAACAGAAAATAACCCGAAATTTATTCAACCGACTTGACGCTTCATATTTCAAAATTGCAAATGCGTGTTTCTCTCCCCCAGAAAAATTTTCTGGGTCCTCCACTACGGATGCATGAGTGTGTTCATAGCTCTTATTTCTGTTAAAGTTAGTGCAATTCAGTACAATATTATGTTATGTTGGCAGCCAGTTGGGCTAACCTGCTTACATTTCAGTGCGCATACGCTAGACGAGCCCCACGAGTCTTCCTACTCTCACTTTTGTTTTTTGTGTAATTCTATATTGTAGGAGCTCTCGCGCCTTAGGAAACATGTTCAGTTCTATTTTCTTTAATAAACGATTATGGCATAGGTTGATGTCCGTTCCACCAGTAACTCGTTTTCTTTTCAATGGCCTATAGTTAACAATTTCGACTGTGAAATTTTGGACGTGAAAAAATTAGCCTTTAGATTATTCGTCTTTAAGTTTTTTTTTCCGTTTTTAAACTCGAAATAAAAGCATAGAAATAAAAACTTGCTGACTAAACAAATTTTGACATCCAATAAACCATTGTCTGTTGAATAATTCATCGGTTCTTTGGTGCTAGTGATTGGCGGTGCCTCGGAAGAGCAGAGGGGACGCGACGTTTTGAGAGTCCTACGCCTTGTCAGCGATAGACAGCCAACCAAAAGACAGGCCTGCTCGTAAGTAGGTTGTCCCATTTAAAATAACGTTGGCGGTGCCCAGGAAGAGCAGAGGGGACGTTTTGAGAACCCTGCGCTGTGTCAGCGATTTAAATCACACCTGAAAGACAGGTCTGCTCGCCAGTCTGTTTTCCCGTCTAAAATAACATTGGCGGTGACCCGGAAGAGCAGATGGGACATTTTAAGAGCCCTGCGGCTTGTCAGCAATTAAAAGCCTACCAAAAATACAGGTCTGCTCTTAAGTCTGTTTTCCCATTTAAAATAACATTGGCGATGCCCCGGAATGGCAGAGGGGACGTTTTGAGAACTCTGCGCTTTGTCAGCGATTTGAATCACTCCTAAAAGACCCGCGACCCCCAGGTATATCCAATTATCCATCTCTTTCTCGTTTCGAAATTCGTATACAGGGCCTGGTTTTACAACATATCATTATCGAAATCGCATTAAAATGCCTGGAGGAATTCATTTCTGCTGAAAAAAATTGCACAAAAGATGTCTCTATGTGCGATTTTTGAAATTAGAGGGAAACGACAGTATGGGGGTTACGTAAGAGTAAGAGAGACAGTTAGTCTTTGTTTGGAACGCTCATCGCCGGAACGTCATCACCAAGTCATCACTAAAACCGTCTATTCCCTCCACACTTAAGCCCGTGCCACACCTAAGCGAACGCGAACGCGAACGCTGGTTCGCGTTCGCTCTGGTGTGGCATACCTTGCGACGCGACGCTACGTATCCTGCACGGAACACCTTCCTGCTTTTGTCCATTTGTAATCCATGTAGTTTATGTTATTTTGTCCCTAAAAATGTGACCATTTTATAGTCAAAGCTATTAGAAACCTATCCTCTTATTTTTTCTGATATTTATAATGTCATTGATTCCTAAATAAAAAGAAGTGGAGCGTCACTTGGTTTATTGTGTTATTTATGGTTCTGAATTATTACAAAAAACACAAAATAATGGTTTATTTAACAGCCTAAACGATGGACGGACATTCATTGGTCAATATCTACCCATTACATCAGTGAAAGTCACCTATCAATGATGAAACACCTTGAATCCCATGAGAAATGCCGAAACGTTCGCGAACGCGTCGCGTGCGCTGCGAACGTTCGCGTTCGCTCTGGTGTGGCCACTTGCATTGAAATACATGGCGCGGATTTTTTTCGTAGCGTTCGCGTTCGCATAGGTGTGGCACGGGCTTTATGAGTAGGTGTCCTTTCTATGTATACTCCAGTCATATGGAGTATACTCCACGTACCACAAATGGTCCTGAAAGTTTTCTTAAACATAAAACGTGAATTTTACCACAAAAACGCCGATATGCATACAGTTATCGAAGTTCTAGACGACAATAGCAGTCTACGATTAAAAATGAAGTGAGTCGAATCTGCGTAACAATGAAATACTTGAGAATAGATATTTCGACATCACTACAATATTCTGGGCTTACACGTTCTCTGCTGACATTGGAACGAAGTGAAATATCAGTGCTTGCCAGAGCCGCTCTGTAATTCTTCAATTTTTCTCCTAGACACGGGCCCTCTACACCCGCGAACAATACAAAACAATCATTCATTTTAAATCAATTCTCATCAAAAGGTAAGAAATTGATCATTTGAAATAGAATTTATTCTAGGACCTCGCACAAGATAAAAATGCGTTTATTCACTAACTAACTTCCTGCGTTGCCACCCTTTTCCGTTAAATCTCATGAATTTAAAATTCGCGCAATCTTATCGAAAATATTTATTTTTCTATTCTATGTTTTTGAGCGGCTATCTCGACACAGAAATCGAAATAACTGTTCCTTTTGTAAGTATTTGCAGGATGAAAAAACAGACACTTGACTGCAGAACCAGGCAAAGTTTTCTCACCTGGGAGCTGATTCTGCTCTTATGGACGAGACGAGACGAGGTAGCGAGAATCGATAGTTCCCATTGGTTTAAATGGCGTCACGTGACAGATTTCGAGTCATACGAGGGACGGGGAGTCATTCGGTCTGAAATGAACGACTCAATGGATTTCAAAACTGTCACATGACTCTGTTTAAACCAATGGGAATTATCGATTCCCGCTATAATCGAGTCTTGTCTAAAAGATCAGAATCAGCCCCCTGGATAGTTGTTTTAGAATTGTGAGTCCAGATAGCCACTCTAAAACACTTACACTTTCATTAAGAATTTATAATGCTGGGGGGGGGGGTGTCTGCGCGGACCCCAGGCATGTTTCGTTGCTATAAAATATTGTATTTCACACTGACGTTCTCATGCTTTCTAGTTTGTGCCAATGAGGGTATGTTTTTTTACAGTCTCTAATTTTCACACTTAATTTTTTTTTTTCAATTCGTTTTGGATTTATGAGCCTGTAAACTGTAAAGTCTTGAGTCTGCCCGCCCCCCTATCTTGGTGCTTAAAGAAATCTTAGGGGGGAAAAATACAAACATATAGAAAGAGGGTTCTGTACGAAAACATTAATTGTGAAAGACAACCATGCAAAAAAAAAAAAAAAAAAAAAAAAAAAAAAAAAAAAAAAAAAAATCATGAATGAGGTCATATCCACTAAAAGAAAAATGGAATTTTGGTGTGTTATAAAAAAATTTAAAAAAATAAAAAACATTAAAAAAGGGGTAGATCATTTTTTTTATAAGTGTTAGACAGTTCACATATTATCTCTAGGTTGCATGGAATAATTCCAACGTGAATGAAATAATGTAAACAAAATTTAGACTGGATATAACTCAATTTTAACTTGCGACGCCCCCGGGCCCCCCCTGAGTAATTCTATGTATATCAAATACCTTAGGTTTATGAATGTAAAGAAATAGAGACAAACAAACCAGAATCAGATCGCCCATGGTACCTACCTCATTTCAGGATAGGACTTATAATAATGTACTAGCCCATCTATCCACAGGTACAGCTCGTTGACTTGAGCACTTCAGCGACCAGATAGTTTATAGTTTGATAATTATGTTTGAGTGTTTTAGATTTATGATTATAATCATATGCCGAATTATCGATATCAAATATAATTCCTGTGACTACTTGTTAATTTTTTGTCCGCGCGTGGCAGTTAAAGCAGCGACGTTCATCTGAAAAATCGCTTAAAATCGTAGTTTTGTGATAATTTTTGCACGAGTTTCCAGGAAGGCGGCAAAATCAAACATTGGATACTATCAATCTTGAGTAAAAATACTCATAGTCCGGTTAGTTAATTTGAATTTAACCACTCATTTCGAACTCAGAAGCGAAGCGTGCTATTCGACAGCGCACAGTGCTTTGAGAAAATGGCGCCAAAATCGATTTTTGCAGCTTTTCTCGGCAAATGGGGCTTTTGCAAACTTTGCTACAGCGCTATAGAATGTTCAATCCCATGTAAAATTGCGTGAAAAGTCCATCGGTGGCATCAGAAAGTCATAAAATTCAATAATAAACTCACAAGAGGGATTTAATGAAATCCAAGATGGCGGATAAATATCGAGAAATTTGTATGCATACACTACGAACATCTAAGGATAGCCAACCTCACAATATCGATCACAACGTAAACAAACAGATAACCTCTACCTCCAGTGAGGTTGTCAAAGTTGGCCATCCTTGGATGTTCACGGTGCATGCATACAGATTGTTCGATATTTATCCGCTATATTGGACTTCATTTAACGCCTCTTGTGAGTTTATCATTGCATTTTTGACTTTCTGATGCAACCAATGGACTTTTCAGGCGATTTAACATTAGATTATACACTCTTAATCGTTCTAGCAAAAGTTTGCAACAGACCCATTGAGATAGGGAAACCCATAAGAAAACATTTTTGACACCCAGTGAAATCAAAAACTATACATGTATTTCATTTGTTTTTGTTTTTTCATTTAAAGGGATAAGCACGTGAGTTCTTGACACAAAAGGAATTTGAACTTAAGATAAGTCAAAATTACCAGCAATCATTATTAAAACCGCAGCTCTACACAACTAGGTTGCTTGTCGAATTTCCTCTCACAATCAAGATATGAGTTTCATAATAATTCGACACCACGTTTTTATTCAACTTGTTTCAGCACTAGCAGGTAAGAGTTAAATTAGTTTTAAATGCGTGTCTTTCTCCTAAAATCAGTGGCGTAGATAAGGCCCCTGCGGACCCCACGAGGCGGGGGGTCCCCGGTCCTAGGGAGCCTCGGCCCCGAAGCCCAAGGAAAGGGAAAAATTGCACAAATGATATTTTTTAAAATTGATATTAGCACTCTATCTTCGTTTTTTTGTGAATCTCTTTGAAAAAGAATCATCTGTATACTTGAGAGTACTCCAGGGGGAGCCCCTGGGTATATTTTATTATTGCGTATGAATTTGAAAAAATGAAGAATTTGGCCCTAAGAGGTCCCTGTCAGAGTCCCCTGATGGATGGTCTAGCTGCAAACTACTCATTCACTCACTCATTACTTTAGGCACTAGGCATAAGAAATACATCAGATGAACAAATGAACGGGGAAAGGAGGAAGTAAACAGTAAACACTGGTGACACTATCTAAAATAATGTCATAGAATAAAGATTACTTCGTAATAGAAGCGTCTTTTCCATAAGGCTCTGTGTCAACTCCTTTCGGTCAATAAATTAGCCAGCCACCGCGCGATTCAAAATAAGCCAGCCACCCAACGACCGATTTAAAACAATCCAGCCATCCCGCGATTCCAAATGAGCCAATCACAGAGCTGATGGATGGTGGTTGATGTTGTTGTTGAATGAAAAGGTTACAGACTTTGAAACATTCTCCAAAACATAATCTTTTCGAGACCATTCAAGGTCAACGAGTGCCGATAGAAGATTCGGCGACAGTGTCGCTTCTATTACGTAATGTGTGAGTGAATGAGTAAGTATAGTCGTAAATAAGGATAAATAAGAAAACTCGAAGAACAATGAGAGGAAGGAGAACAGAATGCTTGCTAATTTCGATTGTGTGCGTGAAATGTTGGGACAATGTGTCCCGAACGAGAGGTAGGCGGACCGAGGATAGGAGGGTCGAGCCGACAATATGGAATTATGGAGCAGGTAGTTACTTGGGATTCTCGAGTCGAACTCTCGGACTCGGCAGACGACATAAAGTAAGTGTTACTTTATGGCAGACGATCATGCTCTGTACTGGGCCCCATTGGACCGAGAATCAGCGAACTTCAATAGCGAATATCTCAAAAGCTTATGATACGATTGAGTTAGTGTTGTGAGAGCTTTTTCTCACCTTAATCTCCTGGGTCATTCTACAGTAAAGTGGACATGATATGAAAAAATTGAAATTTAAAAATTAGTGCCTGGCAGTCTTGTTCTGCATTAAAATGCAACCGGAGACGAAAATATGATCTAAATCTAATAAGGTCAAACGTGTTGATGTTACAGCAGGTTTGATGTGTATTTTCAATGACGAAATCACACGCGTTCCACCCGTTACAAAACCTAGCTGGCCCACCCGTTGCACTACTTTTTAATTTTTTTTTAAGAAAAATAGTTTAGTAAATGAAAAAAACTTTATGTAGGATCAAAGCTTACACCGTCACCTTTAACATATATTTGTTCCAAACTTTTATCTCTTCAAAACTCACAGAGTTTCAACTTTTTCTAAAGTGGTTCAAAAACCTTGTCCATTGTCTGTCCCACCCGTTACACCCTTATTTTGCTCTTTTCTCAGCTTTGGATAGACTTTTTTCTAATTTTGAAAATCCTATCACTATCTAGAAGTTAAGACCTTTCTGTTGGTGGGATAGTTTTTTTCATTTAAATGATTAAAAAGTTGAAAAAAATTACTTCGAAGTCGTCTGAATGTCCCACCCGTTACAAAATAATGACCCTGAATCGAATGATGATGATAATCAATATCATTCAAAGTATATCGGGGCCAACTTGCCATTAGGAGTGTACGGGGTCCTTTGCAAAAAAAAAAAAAAAAGCTGCGACCAGCCTACAGCAAAATAACCCTCTTAAGGAGGGGTCTAGTCTCGGGATCTCCTCCAGAATATTATTGGAGGTTATGGGGGTCTCCCAGTGGCGTAGCTATATATAGACCCCGCTGACCACGCCGGGCCGGGGGGGGGCGCAAAAGTTTTGAGAAGCAAAAGAGGAAGAGCGAAAAGGAGAAAAGGGAAGGAAAAAGAGGAAAAAAAGGAAAGAAAAGAGAACAGATTGAGAAAAATAGGAGCTAAGAATTGTGGGGAGAAAGCAATGTAAAGGCTCTAAGTGCTTCTGCCAAAATTCACGTTCACAAAGTTCGGAGCTTTTGAAAGTAAATTCTCTGCATTAATTTACAATAATCATTAAAGAGAGGAATTTTTCCGACAAAGGCTCCGACGTGCAAAGGAGGCGGGGGGGGGGGGGGGGGTTCCCACCGAAGCGGCCAATTTTTCCTTAAAAAATAGGGGCGCAGCATCCGAATCGGCAGGGGGGCGCTTGCTCCGCTAGCTACGCTACTGGGGTCTCCCCCGGAATATTAAAGGGGGGTCTAGGGATCTCCCTCAAAGTAATAAAAATGGCCCTGAGGGTTTCCTCCAGAAAATATATGGGGTTCTGAGAGTCACCTTCAGATTAAGTTCGATGTGAGAAAGTGTTAGTGGGGTATTGGTATTCCCTACAGTTTATTTCATTACCGAAAGAGTGCTTCGGTACAACTGCAACTTGCTCCGGTAAGGCTTTAACTTTTAAAAGGCAGCTCAGACTTTATTTAAACTTCGTTTTTTCAGTATTGAACATACTCGTAAGAATTAACCTCCTACTCAATACTGATTTGAAGCTATTTTTCCCCCCAGCGTTTCTCGCTATTTTAGGGGCGGGATTTTGGATGACATGCATTGCTGTGGCGCTACCCAAATTCAAAACTGGAGAAATACAGATTCCATGGAACGATGACCAATTAATGTGGATGATTGTCCTATTCGATATAGGCAGCCTTATTGTTCCTATACCGAGCGGCTATCTGATGGACCGCTACGGCAGATTGTTCTGCGTCCGACTGTGTTCAATATTCTCCTTACTGGCATCTATATTAGCAATCTACGCGACCTCAATATACTACCTTTGGGCTGCAAGATTTTTTGCAGGCATGTCGAAAGGTATTGCATATACGGTAGCCACAGTCTATGTGGCCGAAATAGCCGGGAAAAAAATCAAAGGAACCTTGAACGGGATGTTTATCTTTCTCTTTGGCATCGGTGGAATTACCGCTGTGGGTATTGGATCGATCGTCTCTTTCGAAACCCTTAACTGGATTTCGCTCATTTTTCCAACTTTACAATTCCTCTTGATTCTTTTCGCTGTAGAGTCTCCGTATTATTTCTTCATTCATAACAGCGAAGAGGCAGCTAAGAAAGCGTTACGTCAGCTCAGAGATAGATCAGAAATCAATTCCACTGACAAAGAACTGGAAGCAATTAGAAAATGTGTTGAGGAGGAAATGGAACGTCCGAAAAGCTTTTCGGTTTTGTTGACTGAAAAAGGTGTCAGGAAAGCGTTGCTCATCGTGCTGATGGGATCATTGCTTCAGAGATACGGAGGAACAGTTATTATAGCAACCTATGCTACCTCAACCCTCCCGTCAGATGACTTCTGGAATGTTAAGATCACGCATTTTCTATTCACCGTTATCTCGATTTTTTTTTCTTTACTATCTTTATTGCTTGTTGATTGGTGTGGCCGAAAACCCCTTTTGATAATTTCAAACGTCGGAACAAGTGTTGCTACGGGAGCCTCTGCAGTATTTTACTTCTTCTACCAATTAACTCATGTCGATGTCACTGGGTTCTTTTTTGTTCCTCACGTTTCCACGATACTTTTTTCCATTTTTTATAACATCGGTGTCGGACCAATCACTCATACTCTACAAGGAGAAATGTTACCGACCAGAGTGAAGAGTCAAGCATCGGCCGCGTTCGCAATGTCCCAGGCGATTTGCAATTTCACTTTACATAAAATATATAGTATCGTCGATCATCAAATAGGGGTCTATTTCATATATTTACTGTCGAGTATCAGCGGCATTATTTATATACTTTTTACAATATTCGTTTTCATAGAGACAAAAGGAAAATCCCTCCCGGAGATTCAGGACGAACTGAACGGGCGAAAAGGCTCGTCCTTAAAAAATGAGCAAACGGTTAACGGCCAAGGTTCTGTGGAAATCGTGAAATCTCAACCATGATCTAACATTGGCGAATACAGGGGGGGCAAAGGGGCGATCGCCCCCCCCCCCCGTTTGGCCAAAAAATTGGGAAAAGAGGGGAGAGGAAGGGGAAAGCGAGAGCGAAAAAAAGAAAAAGGGGTCATTTAGGGGCAAACATCCAAAATTCGCCCCCCCCCCATTCGCGAGGGCTGGATCCGTCACTGTGATCTAATTGTAAGTAAAAAGATCGGCCCGTAAATCTATCGAAAACGAGTCGAACGTGCCTCCCACGCATAATAAAAAACAGCGGGCAAAAAAGTAATTAATTATTATTAATAAAAATATGTAAATCTGTCTCTCTTTCAAGTCTTTATGTCACAACATAACCGCTGATTTAGTGTTGTTAACTTCTGCAGTATGTTTATACTTAAGAACTGAGCCATTGATTCATGTCCGGTTAATTACCGGTAGATGCCCAAAGATTACTGATACTCCAGATATGGCACTAGCTATCTCGTCAATGTTAAATTTTGTTGAGCGCCTTCATTTATAAAATGGAGCTAAAATACATACACTTTCCCACGGTTCGTTTGCGTTTTGGCAAGCGAGAGACGAGAGGGCGGGGGGGGGGGGGGTCATGGGCCAGCCGACTGGCCCACGGTGGATCGTGTCAATGGGGAGCAGCGGACATAGGTACACTGCACGCTTAAAACATTACAGAAAGACATCCGGCACATGCAACCTAACTGAAATTTGACGTAGATTTCATTTCTTTATTCATATTTAAGCTAAGAATTGAATAAATTAATTTTAGAGCCAGATAATCTCTTAATGTAAATTGTGAAATCTTGCATAATTAATGACTTAATTATCATTAGTGACTATTTTAATATAGAGCTGATTAAATTCGTTATTTTACAGTAAATTGCCGTCCTCCCACCCAAAAAAAACACCCCTGCCCCCTCCCCTTCCCCATAACTACTTATCCTTTTCACAATATCCCTTTGAAGGTACCTGAACTATTGATGATAGTCAGAAAAGGAAAACAAATTATGAACTTACAATTTTTCATAATACATACAAAAGGAGGAGCAAAAATAGCTTCAACAAAACTTTCGCGAGTAAATATTATTAGATACTAAGAAAGAAGAGGCAAAAAGAGCTTTGGAGAAAAGTTTTGATTTTTTTGTTTGTTTTCTCGCGTAATTTATGTCTAGGATGTGAAATTAATTTGACGGGATTCCACCAGAAAATGGCAACACTTTAAGTCGATGTGTATCTACATTAGTTGGTGCAGCTGAAGACAAAGTAATTTAACTTTATAGGTTTTAGTTGCCAGATTTCAACTTGAATTTCAAAATATCACAAACTCGTGAGTGGGAGATTTCATTACGCACTCTGAAATTTGGCAATATTGCATCAGTTGACCCCCTCCCCCTCCATCGAAATAATTACATCTTTCGAAAAAATATGACTTGAAAAATATAATCCAGCCTTTGGAAAAAAGGCTCGTTGATTTTTATCGGCTCTACCTGTAAATGGAGGAAGAACTTGGAGCATATGGCTGGATTTTGAGGTTTTTGCGCGCGCGAAATCACGAGTTCTATTGTTACATTTCTAAGCCCCACGAGCGGCCGGGCAAAATCGGGCATTTACTGGCGGTTGATCTAAGATCCCTGGGGTATAAGGAACATTTTGATGGGTTTGTGAACTGGAAATTCTCCCGAAATCATGTTCAAAACTCCACTTATATCCGTAAAAAGAGAAATTTGAGGCCATTTTTTAGAATCAACATTTAATCGTCAAAATTTGAGAAAAAAATACAATAATAGCATTTTTGTAACCTTAAACATCCCTTAAACATGAAGAAATAGCATTGATTTGAAATTGATGCGAGGTTTAGACGTGGAGCTACGGTAAATGTGCGAAATTCACTTCGAAATTTCACACACAAAATAATGAAGTGACAAACTTTTGCATTAACCTGTTTCCTGAGCCTCCAAAATCATTTCCTAGACCATTTAATGGCATTTTGCTAATGTAGGTACCCTAAATGAAATAAAAATGCCCCAAAATATGCTATAGCAACACTCTGATTTTTGGCCCTATGTCCGCTGCTTACCATGGGGACGATCCACAGTGTGGCCCCACCCCGCTTGCGCGTCTCTCTCTCGCCGAAACGTAAACGAACCGTGGGCCGTGGGCCAGCGTATGTCTTTTGGCAATGAAGGTGCTCAACAAGATTTTTGCCAGTGCCATAACCGGAGTATAGGTCATCTTTGTAGATGTCCCACTTGTAGAGACCTGAAACTTTCTCGTTGTTTCAGTTTTTTTTTTCCTGCGTTTTTCAGTTTTTTCTTTCGACGTTTTTGAAGCAAAGAGCTACACTATTTTTATGAGTTGAGCATCTAAATATTCTTCGAAATACAAATTGCCAGCTCTCCGTACGCCTCGCCATGCACCACATTTCACAACAGAGTGCGCCAACATTTCTTAATATATGCAATTTCATCGCAAGAGTGCATTACTCATTGCATACACTAAAAACTGAAGGCGTATCTTCTAAATGCGACGGATACTCAAGAGAAAATGGAGATTTGAAACTCGTAATATCCATGTCTCTATCTGATTAGAATCAGTATCAATTGCCTTCAAGGACATCGGAAAAGCTTCGTTGCATCCAAAACATGATAGCAACCACTTGCGATGTTTTCAAAGGTGCGCGGTACGGTCGAGCACAAAAATAATGTCAGACGAATACGAATCATGGAGGTTGGCTACCCGCAAAGCTTGCCTGAACGAATTTAAGCATTGCAGGTAACCTACCTGAGGCAAGACTTCAGGACTTTCTGATACAATGGGGCTGTTGCACACTTTTGCTTTAAGCTTTAACATTATTCATCGACTCTGGTGTAAAAACCTCCAAAAATAACGATGGCAGCACCATAAACTTCCGATAGACACTCCTAAACGCAATAAACGCTTTTATTTGAGCGGGCGTAATGGTGGCTAAGGGCAGTAATAAAGGGAGATTCTTATCTTAATTTCGTCTCACTCTCTATGCTAAAAAGGATGATTCGCAGAGTAATTAGTCATCAGAGAGGTGATCCACATCCGATGAATGGTACCGTGACACCTAGTGACACGGGTGTCAAATGAAAGTCGCCTCTCATTGGTCACTTCTTGATGGAGTTACAGTATTCATAGATGAGAATCTCCCATTCTTACAGCCCTACGCCACCATTACGCACAGGCATATACAAGCGTTTGTTGAGTTTATAGGAGTGGATTTCGGAAGTTTTTAGTACTGTCATCGTTATTTATAGAAATTTTTACTCCAGAATCGACTGTTTAATCGCTTATACCAAAAGTGTGCAACTCATTTTTTTCCCTGACGTAGTGTATTTATGCACTTACTGCATTTATTTCCCAGCGCGAGCGTTCTTTTCTTGGAATATTTTAGACCCTGGTGTCTCTTGATTTAAACTAATGACTGGGGGAGGGGGGATTACGCTTAAATATTTTATTGTTAAACGATATAAATAACATGCAGATTGTGATTCCTCATTTTATTTGCACATTTTAATAGGTATACAGGGTGATCCAGAACACTCTGCGACTATGTTTTCTTGCGAAAACAGCTTGTGATTGAAAGATTGTGACCAAACCTCTTCTGTACAAATATTTCACGTAAAAATTAACACAAAGTCTAGTCTCAAAAACCACCCCTTGAAGTTTTGTTTAATTATGCGGGAAGGGGGTTTCAACCCGTTTCTCCAAATATTTCAATTGAAAGTAAGTGTATTTTTTTACATCAAAAATAAAAGGTGCGAGAAAAAAAACCGTTTTATTGATATTATTTTTCTCTCAAAAACCACTCCTTTTTGAGTTACGTTTGATTTTTAGAAATTTTTGAAGCTACAGGCGACAAAACTTATTTTCAACTGTGGACTAAAATAAAAGTTACTTTCAGAATTACTGGAATTCTGAACGATTCTTTCATTTGAAAAGAAATTCCCTTTGGAGTTACTATAATTCTTATTGATCCGATAGAACATTCTGATAAATCACCAGAAAAATCGTCGAATCAATAACAATTCTGGTTATTTTGAAATTAATTTCTATTTCGTCCGTATTTTATAATACGTTCCGTGATTCCAACAATAATTTTTTTCTCCTTAATATTTCCGACTGCGCGATTACTGTGCTCACCCAGTGGCGAAGCGGGAAAGTTGGCAACAATGTATTTCCTCCATTTAAATTCACCAAAAAAGTCGAACGCTTCAGTCATCGGCGATGACCAGGCATTTCGACTTTTCTAATGCATTTAAATGGGGGAAAAGGAACGTTGCCAAATCGCACACCTCACCAGCAATCGACAGAAATTATGGTGAGTCAAAAACGGAGCAGATAGGTGCTATGACTTTCAAAAAGAAGTACTCTGGTGGAAATTTTTACTCCTTCAAATATCGGTAAGCTGTGAGCAATTTTGTAACTTTCAAGTGTTAAAGAACTAAGCAGAATGCCTGTTTTAGAGTACGTCTAGAAAAATCGTAAATTATATGAAGAACAACGGAAAAATTTAACAAGCATAATTTTGACGAGGATACTTTCTTTTGAAAGTCATAGAACTTCAACACAGCAGATCAACGGGTTTCGTTTGATCTGTCACAAAAATTAGACGGTATCAACAATTTGCAGTAAATTTTGATGCGGTTTCATGCAAACTGGCAACCGTGCTTTTATACCATTCAAACCTATGTAAATAATCGAATCGTGGCGAGATAGATTGTCTTTTCGCGAATCGATTATTTTACACAAGTTTAAATAGAATATAATCCAATTTTGGCAAACCGTGCGAATCCCCAATTGTCGTAAGCTATGGTTTAAAAGTGTGTGTTGAAGTCACACTAATAAAAAATAATCTGCGCTAATTTCAATTTGAGCATCATTTTTAAGTAATTCAAGCACTTGAGTGACAAGAAGGCTGATACCCTACATCGATAACTAAAATAATCTATTTGAACGCTTGGTAATTTTGAGTTGGCGGCTGTTTAATCAGGTGTGTAGCTGAAAAATTGTTCAAAATTGTAATTTTGTGCGAATTGTTTGTCGCGCTAGTTTCAAGTAGCAAGACTGCGAAATCAAACATTTGAAAACAAACTATTATAACTTTGAGCTGGAAGACTACGTACCAGGTAAGTGAATTTGAATTCAGTCACTCATTATTAACCCTTGTGCTAAAACGGTGTTTTACATTTTCTAATTACAGTGGGAAGGGGGTGGGGGGGGGGGATTTTTATCCCAACTTATGACCATTGCTATTTTTTTTTTTTAATATTTTTCGAATCCGTAAGAATCATCTTTTTCAGTATACTCCGAGGAACCGAAGTACGTCTGCCCCCCACCACCCCTCCGAATCGGTCGATTTTTAAATGTTTGGTGGGGAAATTTCCACAAAAGTCAAGTTCAAATATGAAAAAGAAAAAAAAAAAAAAAAAAAAAAAAAGCAACACACGTTCCCTTGATTTCTTTGAATTTTTAACAGTAGCGTCATTTGCGGGGGAGGGGGGGACTTCCCCCCCCCCCCAAGGGTCGTCCAAAAGTGTGATTTTTTTTTTTTTTTTTTAGGAGAAGAAGAAAATGTCGAACTTTGGCGGTCATTAACGAGTTTTGTTGGAATTTAGGGCCGTAAATATTAGATTAGTAGGGCTTTAGAGTGTCTAAAAATAATACAATGATATTGATGGGAGGAAAAAAAAAAAAAAAAAGTCATAACATTTTTGCCCCACCAGCCGAACTCGAAATGACGCCCCTGATTTTGGAAATATATGTATATGTCACAGGCAATTAGCAATCGGATTGCAATTTGCTTGGGCATATCTCAAGCCGCTTATTTAGGATAAAGAAATTCAGATCAAGCGTAATGTTGGCTTACACGGAATAATTGTATAGATGCTATTAAGCTGACGAAACTGGCGATTTCATCGGGTTTGGTTTATTTTGATTAGTTCTTTAGTCTTTACTTACGTTGTTTTAGATGAAGTGAGGTTTGAACACTGGTATTTCATAACTTTAAAAGTTCATAAAAAGAGGACCAGTTGAGAAAAACTTAATCTGTGGATATCAATATGCTCGTTACCTTATTAGCTTTAGAATGAGCTGAATCAAATCTCGATAATTATTTGATAAGTCACCATCATGCTTGATCTGAATTTTTTCTGATCATGAAGAAACGGCTTTCTCTTTGACCAGGCAAACAGCAAGCCGATTGCTAATGGGGCAGTTACAAGGGTCTGAAATGTTGTGTTTTTCATGAAGAAAATGAAAGTACTCTATGAGCTGAGAACAAAGATGTACTCCGTTTTTAATCAAGTCCCATTGTTCCGGAGATAAGATTGTCGCCCAAAATACATTGTTTTAAATGGGAATTTCGCGTAGTGACGTCACTACACACACACGATTTTTTACAACTTTACACCTATGTATCTCCAAAACCGGGACACATGTGAAAAAACCAAAGGCACCATTGTTCTCAGCTCATCCAGTACTATCATTTTCTTCATAAAAAACACAACGTTTCAGACCCTTGCAACTGCCGTATTCCCTAGAATGGGTCTGTTGCAAACTTTTGCTACAACGATTAAGAATATTTAATCTAATGTAAAATCGCCTGAAAAGTCCATTAGTGGCACCAGAAAGTCATGAAATGCGATAATAAACTTACAAGAGACGTTTAATGAAATCCAAGATGGCGGTAACATATCGAGCAATCTGTATGCATGCACCTTTAACATCCAAGGATTGCCAACGTTGACAACCTCACAGCTTCAGAGGTTATGTGTTTATTTACGTTGTGATTGGGTGTGTTCAATATTGTGAGGTTGGCTATCCTTGGATGTTCGTGGTGCATGCATACAGGTTGCTCAATATTTTACCGCCATCTTGAATTTAATTAAACGTCTCTCGTGAGTTAAATACTGCATTTTATGACTTTCTGATGCCTCCAATGGACTTTTCACGCGATACATGAGGTTGAACACTCTAAAGCGCTGTAGCAAAAGTTTGCAACAGACCCATTGCTTTTTGCCTGCGACTTATTTACATACAAATTATAAGTAGGATAATCCCAAAAAAGTTACACATTCGGAAACTACATAAAATAAGCTATAAGATCACAAGAATATTTTTTCCCCCATCCAAATTGGTTGCAAATAGGTTGATGCTCCCGAGAGGTGTGGGGAGGTGGGGGAGGATTTCATCCGGTCGACTATCTTGCCTATATAACTAGGGGAAAATTTGATAAAAATTTTCGATTTTTTTTTTTTTTTTTTTGAAAGCTTCTAACTTAACACTCTCATTGAGGTGTACATGAAAGTTTGAAGTGATTCCATGAAATTTCTGCTTTTCATATCATTCAAAAACTTGCCCTCCCCCCCAAGGCACACAAGGGTTTGATGATTCCGGGGGCAATTAAATCAAACCGTAGACACCACGTGACTACGTCCCGCTGCTCAAAAAGTCAACAGTTTTTGGCTAAAGTTGATGAATTTACACACGCGGAGCGTCGGCACTTCCGAGCATACTTCAGGAAGATACCCTGGAGTTTCAAGCTGAAACACTCAAAAATAAAGCTGGGATATTGGCAAAACGAAAATTCTCGTAAGCCTTGATGAGTAAGAGAGAGGTAGGCAGACACACACGGTATCACTTGCACTTACTATAAGCCTATGTCGAAATGAATTACCAATATTACGGCTTTAATTCTCAGCCAATTTAGCTCATTTTGAGCCCGTATATTGCCCATTTCGTGAACTGTACATTGTGAAACCGTGCTGCCCCAAATAGCAGAATACGAAAAAAATTGCACAGTTCACGAAATGGGGTTGGATAAAGTTGCGCAGTTTATTAACTGGGCAAGTGATGTTTCTGAGCCTAGTGATTATCTCACGCGCCAATAATATTTGTTTGAATCAAGTAATAAAGTAGTACACTGTTGTAAAAATAATGCGTTATGAACTTACTAAACATCGATAAAAATAAATTAAATAAGCATTGGCGCCCGCAGAAAAATTTCCGGGGGGGGAGGTTGCTGAACCCCTAGGGAAGGTCTAAGAACACCCCCATCCCCCCACCTCGAGGAAAAAGGGAAAACATTTGTTTGTTTTTTTCCATCCAAATAGTGTTCAATTATTAAGCCATTGTAGATGTATCCAAATAATAATAATAATTTTAACACGTGTTTGATATTATGAATAAAGGAACAACAGATGATAGTAATAGTAAGAAAACTGTATAATTCTACTGTTCCTTGCAAAAAAAAAGATGAGTTAAACTTATAAAATAATAAAAAAGTTCGCAATTAGATATGACTCAACTTGATTCACAATTCAATTTCTTTTGGTCCTTTCATTTTTTAGACTGTTTTTAATTCCGCGGGGGGGGGGGGTGCCCCCCTTGCCTCCCGCCGCGGGCGCCCATGAAAATAAGGCTAAAGTTTGGCAGTGCTGGGCTACTGGCCTCGGATCTTACAAATCACAGAATTGCCGAATTTACGTCGCTCGGATTGTGTAGAGATATGAGATCTTTTCAATGAATTTGATCGCATCGCTGTCCCTATTTTTAATTTGACCTACGACACATAAATAAGTAGTCCGCTCTTCTTCAAGATCATTATCTCGGTCTGGAGGTCAGTCACCCAATTTCAAGCTTTGTTAATAATCGTCCAATTTATAATTTGTGATTTTAAAGAAGTGGTTTCAATCATTTCGCCTGGAAACTTTTTTATGCAATTCTTTTAAGTCTTCGACAGTTTCTTCTTTATTTATTGTTACAGTGTGTTTATCACAGTGGTTTTCATCCTTTCGCGGTAACTTTTATATGCAATTCTTTTAAGTCTTCGATAGTTTTTTATTTATTTATTTATTTATTTATTTATTTATTTATTATTACAATGTTTTTATCACAGTGGTTTTTATCACAGTGATTTTAATCCTTCCACCGGGAGACCTTTTCTTGCAATTTTTTTAAATCGTCGTTAGTAAGCATCGTGTTTATTATTAGTGTTTTTTAAAGAAGTGATTTTAAACCTTTTACCGAAAAACTTTTTTATGCAATTCTTTTAAGTCTTCGATGGTTTTTTATTTATTTAATATTACAGTGTTTTTTATCATAGTGATTTTAATCGTTTCGTCGGGTTACTTTTGTATGAAATTATTTAAAGTCTTCGATAGCTTTTTATTTATTTTATTATTACAGTGTTTTTATCACGGTCATTTTAATCCTTCCGCCGGGAAACTTTTTCTTGCAATTTTTTGAAATCATCGCTAGTGAGCATCGCATTTATAATTTGTGTTTATAATTCGCGTTCGTAATTGTGTTTTTAATACTTTCATCGAAAATTTTTTTTATACAATTCTTTTAAGTCTTCGATATAGTTTCTTCTTTATTTATTGTTACAGTGTTTTTATCGCAGTGATTTTCATCCTTTCGCCGGGAAACTTTTTTTTGCAATTTTTTGAAATCATCGTTAGTAAGCATCGTGTTTATTATCAGTGTTTTTTTAAAGAAAGAATTTTAATACTTGCACCGAAAAACTTTTTTATGCAATTCTTTTAAGTCTTCATTAAGTTTATATTTTTATCTATTATTTTATTATTTTAATACAAGTGAATTTAATACTTTCGCCAGGATTTTTTTTTTTTTTTTGCTATTTTTTTGAAATCATCGTTAGTCGTCGTTTTTTAAAGAAGTGATTTTAATCCTTTCAGCGAAAAACTTTTTTATCTAATCCTTTCAAGTCTTCGTTAGTTTTATATTTATTTATATATATATTATGTAAGGATTACAACAGTGGTTTTAATAAAGTTATTTTAATCCTTTTGTCGGGAAACTCTTTTTTTTGCAATTTTTTTTTTTTTTAAAATCGTCGTTCGTAAGGGTCGTAATGGGTCTGTTGCAAACTTTTGCTACAGCGCTCTTATGTGTTCAATCTCATATAAAATCGCGTGAAAAGTTCATTGGTGGCATCAGAAAGTCATAAAATGCAGTATAAAACTCACGAGAGACGTATAATGAAATCCGAGATGGCGGAGAAATATCGAGCAATTTGTAGCAAAATATCGAGCAAAATATTGAGCAACCTGTATGCATGCACCACGAACATCCAAGGATATAGCTAACCTCACAGTATTGGTCCCACCCAATCCCACAACGTAAATAAACACATAACCTCTGGAGCTGTGAGGTTGTCAACGTTGGCAATCCTCGGATGTTGAAGGTGCATGTATATGTATAGTTTGCTCGATATTTTACCGCCTTATTGGATTTCATTAAACGTCTCTTGTGAGTTTATTATCGCATTTCATAACTTTCTGATGCCACCAATGGACTTTTCGGGCGATTTTACAAATGATGAAACACTCGTTATCGTTGTAGCAAAAGTTTGCAACAGACCCATTATTATTAATTTTTTTCTCTCGTTTTTCTTGTTTTTTGTTTTTTGTAAAAGTGATTTTAATCTAGTCCGTTATTAGTAGTTTATACTGCACCCTTGATAATTTTTTTTTTTTTTTTCCCCCACAATTTTGCTAGATCCAAAACGCGGTACTAAGCAGGGCTGGCATCATTACATCGTTTACAATAAATACATTTGAAAAATGAAAGAAATACTCGGCGTCGAGAAAGGCTCTGAAAAAAGGCGGCCACATACTTGCACCAAACTCTAGGATCAAATAAGAAGTATTCAGTGCAATTCACCAATCGCTGAACGTCAAAGGTGAGAAAAAAAAACCACAGAAAAATCTGTGAAACCTGTGTGCTGCCAAACTTAGGCCTTCATTTCTTTATCCAGGGTGACCCAAAAGCCCCCTCCCCCCTATAGACGGTTTTAATGCGACGTCAACGGTTAGCCAACGACCGCAACAATGCACTCATCGGTCGCAATCGGTTATGATAAAACTCGCGCGTATAGCGTTCCAAACTATCTCACTCACTCTCCCGTGACCCCCATGTATACCCATCTCTTTCGAGTTTCGAAATTCGTATACAGGACCTTGTTTTACAACATAATATTATCAAAATCGCATTAAAATGCCTCGAGAAATTCGTTGTAGCCGAAAAATTTCACGAAAGATGTCTCTGTATACGATTTTTGAAATTAGAGTGACATGGCAGTACATGAAGGTTACGTGAGAGCAAAAGAGACAAACTGTCTTTGTTTGGAACGTTCATCACCGGCAGTCGCTCGCCATTACTAAAACCCCCTTTGTATTTTTGAACGCTCGATTTTGTCAAAAAACGCCAAAACACGTCGACCCTTATTTTAGCCAAAGTTTTTTTTTGGGGGGATTAAAAGAAACTTTGGTTAAAAACAAGAGTAGACGTGTTTTAGCGTTTATTTTTTTTTAAATTCGACCGTTCAAAAGTTAAGAGAGGGGAGGAACTTTTGGGACACCCTGTATATGTATATTGTACATCAATGTTTAATACAATACATCACTCATTATTTTTGCAACACTTTACAGATTTATTATCTGGTTCAAACAAATATTCTTAGCGTGTAAGATCATCACTAGGCTCAAAAACATAACTGGCCCATTTCGGGAACTGGATAATTTTTCTACGATTTGCGACTTGATGCTGCGCTGCTAGGTACAAAAGGATCGACATTTAGTTGGACAAAAGTCAAAATTTGACGGTCGGCAAATTTGAATTTTGACACCCCCCCCCCCCCCCAAGAACGGGTATGTATCGTTGGGACTAAATTAAAAAAATGATGTGAAAGAATAGTTCTTCCATATGATTTTGAATCACTTTCCAACAATAGGGCAGTTGCAAGGGTCTGAAATGTTGCGTTTTTTATGAAGAAAATGAAAGTACTTGATGAGCTCAGTACAAAGATGCCTTTGGTTTCTAATTACGTCCCATTGCTCCGAAGATGCAATTTTGGCCCAAAATACATTGTTTTAAATGAGAATTCCGCATCAGTGGTGGCTCGTGCAATTCGGCAACAGTGTTATCCCTCCAATTGATTGTGTGTAAAACAATCGATTCGAAAGTGAAGCAGCGCTTCACCAGCAATCGATTGTTAAACATAGATTCAAATGGAGCAAAGTCATTGTTGCCAAATTGCACGAGCCGCCACTATTCCGCATAGTGACGTCACTACACCCACCATTTTTTCAAACTTTACAAGCGTGTATCTCAAAAACCTGGGCACTTAGGAAAAAACCAAAAGCACCATTGTTCTCAGCTCATCAAGTACTATTATTTTCTTTGTAAATAACGCAACATTTCAGACCCTTGCAACTGCCCCATTGGTTTTTAAAGCATTTTCAAAGTCGTTGAATGGCTTTTTAGAACGAAACCCAAAAGCTCAAAATGGGTATAAACTAATAGCTTCATACACTTATCAGCGGCAAGTACGACGTCTCACCAGCGACTGAAAGTGGTTGTCAAACACCTCAACGAGCCACACCTCCAACAAATTTTCCATGTATTTCGCGTGTTTTCGAGGAATCGAGTTTTTTCGTTCGCAAGTCAGAGCTCAGAAATGTCCGTTTTTGCCGATTTTCTCACAGACACTCGAATGAGCTTATGTAGGACTTTTGAAGTATTTTGATTTTGCGCCCGAAAATGATACCTAATCATCACATGGTTCATTCAACTTCATATAGTACGTTCATTTCAATAGCGTAGCGTGCATTTTGACAACGGTGCAGTTCGTGCATTGAACTCATGGAAAAGAGCGAACTATTGGGTGTTCGGTGAACACCTTCGAATTCGACCTTTTACAAGAGCTTAAATGAACACAGTATAATGTTGCCAAATTGTACGCTACGCCACTGGTTCATTTTCATTTTGAGGCATTTATATTACCTTTTAACCCCTTCAGTCAATTTAAACGGCTTATTAATTCAAAACTCCTATGGAGCTGTTGCACACTTTTGCTATAATCGATTTAAATAGTTAATTTTGGAGTAAAAACCTTAAAAAAAATACCAATGACAGCACTAAAAACTTCCAAAATCCACTCCTAAACTCAATAAACAATTTTATTTGCGCGAACGTAATGGTTGCGACGGGCAGTTATTTTATATTTTATTTTATTTTCATGTAACTCATGAAAATATGATGTCCATTTTAAGCTTTTGGGTTTTCGTGTAATCAGCCGTTGAACATGACTAAAGTGGTTAGCATGTAATGTAAATGTCCCAAATTGAAAATAAATGTACTACATGAAGTATAATTGATCGAGTAATTAGTAGAGATCATATGTTCAGGCGCAAAGTCGAAAGCAAAGAGTAAACAAGAGTCGCAATTGAATGGAAGGCCTGCGTGGTCAACGTAGATAAGGGATCCGAACGCGGGCTGGCCTGGGCTGGCCTCTGATTGGCTGCAACGGGTGGAGCAAAAATGACTCGGGGTATAGGGAAAATAACACGGGATTTTCGTTCCGGGGGCGTTTATCTCGAAACCTAAGCAAAATAGCGTCTAAACAATTTATGCGAGTCGATTCAGCAGATTTTTCCAAACAATTTGATAGGTCATAAGTGCCACTTTATTGCAAATTCGAAAAGACTGTTTCAGTTTAAAAGTACGCACAATAGTGAGTTACTCTAACACTGCTCGAACACACGCCAAGCATGTAATCACACTATTGTGCGTACTTTTAAACTGAAACAGTCTTTTCGAATTTGCAATAAAGTGGCACTTATAACCTATCAAATTGTTTGGAAAAATCTGCTGAATCGACTCGTATAAATTGTTTAGATACTATTTTGCTTAGGTTTCGAGATAAACGCCCCGGAACGAAAATCCCGTGTTATTTTCCCTATACCCCGAGTCATTTTTGCTCCACCCGTTGCAGCCAATCAGAGGCCAGCCCAGGCCAGCCCGCGTTCGGATCCCTTATCTACGTTGACCACGCAGGCCTTCCATTCAATTACGACTCTTGTTTACTCTTTGGTCGAAAGACTTCAAAAGTCCTACTTAGGTTCCTTCGAGTGTCGGAGAGAAAAGCGGCAAAACGGGTATTTCTGAGCTCTGACTTGCGAACGAAAAAACTCAATTTCTCTAAACCACGGAAAAACACGGACAATTTGTCGTAGACGTGGCTATAGTTGAGATGTTTGAGAACCACTTTCGGTCGCCGGTTTGACACATTTCACTCGGTTTACAAAGATTTCAGTAATTACTGTTATTTTATGCTATTCTTGTTTCTATTCAGAGAATTCATCTTGACTATCTATGCGGATGTGAACATTAGATAGAAATACCTTTATTTTTGGAAACAGTGACCCAAAAATACCTTGGATACATATTCTGGACCTGTAATCGCACCACAAGACTTTTGTCCGGCTAAATCTGGATTCTGCAACACCGTCCACCGCTGCATAATATTTATAGAAGGGGCAAAAGTCGCAGTATTTCATGAAATTCACAGTAAAAATTAAAGCTAGAAGCAATAATAAAATAGCCGTGATACCTTTATACATGATTTATTGTGAAATAGTGCGAGCGCTTTCAGCCATACAAGAGGCCATCATCAGGCAGTAACACAAACAAAAACAAAATAAAGCGGTGTAAAGCGCAAATTAAAATTTACAAACAAACAAATACAGAAGCAAAACTCCACAAAGTATGCTGGAAAATCAAGAAACTACTAAACTCAAACATAATGAATAAAACCTTTAAAGAATATAACATGCGACTATTTAAACAGTCCATAAACAGAATAGTTCAAACTATTCTGTCAACTATTCTGTTTATGGACTGTTTAATTAGTCGCATGTTATATTCTTTAAAGGTTTTATTCATTATGTTTGAGTTTAGTAGTTTCTTGATTTTCCAGCATACTTTGTGGAGTTTTGCTTCTGTATTTGTTTGTTTGTAAATTTTAATTTGCGCTTTACACCGCTTTATTTTGTTTTTGTTTGTGTTACTGCCTGATGATGGCCTCTTGTATGGCTGAAAGCGCTCGCACTATTTCACAATAAATCATGGATAAAGGTATCACGGCTATTTTATTATTGCTTCTAGCTTTAATTTTTACTGTATATTTAGATACCTCTACAAGAATATTTGATTTCATGAAATTGGCCATTTCACGAAAAATCGCGATATTTTATGAAATGGGCCTTCTACAATCTACAGGTTGTGCGTGACGTATACAAGTCCCTTGATAGTTCTTGCAAAAATCGTTTAGTAAAGACTACGAAACAAGGCCGTACCAACACCTCTCAGGGCCGCAGGGCAACATGCATTTTGGTGGCCCCCTAAAATTGGGGAAGGTGACTGGGAATGTGGGAGGTCAAACGGACCCTCTTGCTCTTCCGGAGCACCGCCAATAATGTAATTTTAAATGGGAAAACAGACTGAGGAGCAGACCTGTCTTTCTGGTGGGCTTTTAATCGCTGACAAGGCTCAGGGCTCTCAGAACGTCCCCCCTGCTCTTCCGGGGCACCGCCAATGTAATTTTAAATGCGAAAGCAGACTTACGAGCAGACCTGACGTTTCTGAGGGCTTTCAATCGCTGACAAGGCTCAGGGCTCTCAAAACGTCCCCTCTGCTCTTCCGGGGCACCGCCAATGAAATTTTAAATGGGAAAACAGACTTACGAGCAGACCCGTCTTTTTGGTGGGCTTTTAATCGTTGACTAGGCGCAGGGCTCATCAAAACGTCCCCTCTGCTATTCCCGGGCACCGCCATTTTTATTTTAAATGAGAAAACAGACTTACGAGCAGACCTGTCATTTTGGTGGGCTTTTAATCGTTCATTAGGCGCAGGGCTCATCAAAACGTCCCCTCTGCTCTTCGCGGGCACCGCCAATGTTATTTTACATGGGAAAACAGACTTACGAGAAGACCTGTCGTTTTGGTGGGCTTTTAACTGGTGACAAGCCACAGGGCTCATCAAAACGTCCATTTTGCTCTTCCGGGGCACCGCCAATGTTATTTCAAATGGGAAAACAGACTTACGAGCAGACTTGACATTTTGGTGGGCTTTAAATCGTTGACTAGGCGCAGGGTTCATCAAAACGTCCCCTCTGCTCTTCCCGGGCTCCGCCAATGTTATTTTAAATGGGAAAACAGACTTACGAGCAGACCTGTCATTTTGGTGGGCTTTTAATCGCTGACAAGGCGCAGGGCTCATCAAAACGTCCCCCCTTCTCTTCCCGAGCACCGCCAATATTATTTTAAATGGGAAAACAGACTTACGAGCAGACCCGTCTTTTTGGTGGGCTTTTAATCGTTGACTATGCACAGGGCTCATCAAAACGCCCCCTCTGCTCTTCCGGGGCACCGCCAATGTTATTTTACATGGGAAAACAGACTTACGAGCAGACCTGTCGTTTTGGTGGGCTTTTAACTGGTGACAAGGCACAGGGCTCATCAAAACGTCCATTTTGCTCTTCCGAAGCACCGCCAATGTTATTTCAAATGGGAAAACAGACTTACGAGCAGACCTGTCATTTTGGTGGGCTTTTAATCGTTCATTAGGCGCAGGGCTCATCAAAACGTCCCCTCTGCTCTTCGCGGGCACCGCCAATGTTATTTTACATGGGAAAACAGACTTACGAGCAGACCTGTCGTTTTGGTGGGTTTTTAACTGGTGACAAGCCACAGGGCTCATCAAAACGTCCATTTTGCTCTTCCGGGGCACCGCCAATGTTATTTCAAATGGGAAAACAGACTTACGAGCAGACTTGACATTTTGGTGGGCTTTAAATCGTTGACTAGGCGCAGGGTTCATCAAAACGTCCCCTCTGCTCTTCCCGGGCACCGCCAATGTTATTTTAAATGGGAAAACAGACTTACGAGCAGACCTGTCATTTTGTTGGGCTTTTAATCGCTGACAAGGCGCAGGGCTCATCAAAACGTCCCCCCTGCTCTTCCCGGGCACCGCCAATGTTATTTTAATTGGGAAAACAGACTTACGAGCAGACCCGTCTTTTTGGTGGGCTTTTAATCGTTGACTATGCACAGGGCTCATCAAAACGCCCCCTCTGCTCTTCCGGGGCACCGCCAATGTTATTTTACATGGGAAAACAGACTTACGAGCAGACCTGTCGTTTTGGTGGGCTTTTAATCGTTGACTGGGCGCAGGGTTCATCACAACGTCCCCTCTCTTCTTCCCGGGCACCGCTAATGTTATTTTAAATGGGAAAACAGACTTACGAGCAGACCTGTCATTTTGGTGGGCTTTTAATCGCTGACAAGGCGCAGGGCTCATCAAAATTCCCCTCTGCTCTTCCCGGGCACCGCCAATGTTATTTTAAACGGGAAAACAGACTTACGAGCAGACCTGTCATTTTGGTGGGCTTTTAATCGCTGACAAGGCGCAGGGCTCATCAAAACGTCCCCCCTGCTCTTCCCGGGCACCGCCAATGTTATTTTAAATGGGAAAACAGACTTACGAGCAGACCCGTCTTTTTGGTGGGCTTTTAATCGTTGACTATGCACACGGCTCATCAAAACGCCCCCTCTGCTCTTCCGGGGCACCGCCAATGTTATTTTACATGGGAAAACAGACTTACGAGCAGACCTGTCGTTTTGGTGGGCTTTTAACTGGTGACAAGGCACAGGGCTCATCAAAACGTCCATTTTGCTCTTCCGGGGCACCGCCAATGTTATTTCAAATGGGAAAACAGACTTACGAGCAGACCTGTCATTTTGGTGGGCTTTTAATCGCTGACAAGGCTCAGGACTCTCAAAACGTCCCCTCCGCTCTTCCGGGGCACCGCCAATGTAATTTTAAATGGCAAAACAGACTTACGAGCAGACCTGACGTTTTGGAGGGCTTTCAATCGCTGACAAGGCTCAGGGCTCTCAAAATATCCCCTCTGCTCTTCCGGGGCACCGCAAATGTAATTTTAAATGGGAAAACAGACTTACGAGCAGACCAGCCGTTTTGGTGGGCTTATAACCGGTGTCAAGGCTCAGGGCTCTCAAAATATCCCCTCTGCTCTTCCGGGGCACCGCAAATGTAATTTTAAATGGGAAAACAGACTTACGAGCAGACCAGCCGTTTTGGTGGGCTTATAACCGCTGTCAAGGCACAGGGCTCTCAAAACGTCCCCTCTGCTCTTCCGGGCATCGCCAATGTAATTTTAAATGGGAAAACAGACTTACGAGCAGACCAGCCGTTTTGGTGGGCTTATAACCGCTGTCAAGGCACAGGGCTCTCAAAACGTCCCCTCTGCTCTTCCGGGCATCGCCAATGTAATTTTAAATGGGAAAACAGACTTACGAGCAGAGCGGTCGTTTTGGAGGACTTTCAATTGCTGCCAATTCTCAGGGCTCCAAAAATATCCCCTCTGCTCTTCCGGGGCACCACCAATAATGAAATTTTAAATGGGAATACAGACTTACGAGCAGACAGGTCTTTCTGGTGGGCTTTTATTTGCTGAAAGGGCTCAGGGCTCTCAAAACGCCCCCTCTGCGCTTCTGGCCACGGAACGGAGACAAAATGTCTTTGAAACGTCTGATACGGTCCAATGGGTCAGTTGCAAACTTTTGCTACAACGATTAAGAGTGTTTTATATATTGTAAAATCGCCTGAAATGTCCATTGGTGGCATCAGAAAGTCATAAAATGCAATAATAAACTCAGGTGAGGCGTTTAAGGAAATCCAAGATGGCGGAGAAATATCGAGCAATTTGTATGTAGCAAAAGTTTGCAACAGACCCATTGCTGGCTCGTGTATCTTGGCAACAGTGTCCTCCTCTCATTTTACCAAAGTAAAAAAACCGATTCTCCCGGATGGAGGCTGGCAGCCTCCTCAAGAATCGATTCATTTATCTAAGTTTAAATGGAAAAAAAATTGTGTGGTTTGCAAATATGACACAAGCCGCCACTGCTATGGCCACTCGACATGCCGCGCCGCGCCGAATCATAGCGCACTGCGTGACTTCATAGTTTCAGTGATTTCGGCATTAGTTTACAGTTTTCATCGGAGATTTTTCGCCAAAGCTATTAGGAAATCAGGATCAACCCCAAAGTCACTTTAAATGGTTAATTTATAAGAATTTTGTCATTAAGGAATCGATCAAGCCTAGCATGGATTTAACTTAACTCTCCTGCAAAAGTCTGCAATCAGTCAAACAAATCTACTACTTTCCTAAAGCTTTGAAAAAGAAGAAAAAAAGAGATGAAAACGTTCGAATTTTGAAAATAAACACTTTCAGAGATGAGAGGAAGGAATTCATATGAATAGACTTCTTCAGTAGAGCGGTAAATCGTATCAATTGCCGTCCGAGGGCCTCTGGTTCCAAACCAACTCTGGTTCAATGTAATTTCCCCATAAGCGAACTTTTAAACGGAAATTTAGGGTATTAAATCAAACAATGAATACGACCTTTTTGCGATTATGAATTCTACGTCCTCGAAAATGTTTAATTATGCCTGATTCCTTGACTAAAACTGCCGAAATCAATCAGATATTAGTAGTATAAGGGTACGTCCACCCTACTCAACCCATCTCTCAAATTCATCCAAAATTAATATGAATTTAACCGAAAAAACCAAAGCCAAAATTTCTTGAAAAATAAATCTTGAAATAAACCTTTACATTTTTATTATTATTAGCCTTTTTTAACTATTTTTTCAGTATTTTTTTTGATGCACACAAGTGTTCAGGCAAGACAGAAATATTTAAAAGTGAATATTTACCTTTATTTCCATGACTTTTGTAAATCTGCAACACAGGACCACGTTCAACACACCACAGATATTTATCCGAAAGTCAATATCATCATAAACAATATTATTTCTTCGGAAAGCACATATTTAAAAAACTGTTTTGGAGACGCATATAAGCATGCAGGGAAGAAAAAATATTTCCAAGAAGACTTTTTCTGAAATTATATTAGTAAAAAAAAAATGTAAAAACTTTTGGATTTACCTCGAGGATACTCATTCTATAATAGCTATTTATCCAAAATTAATTTAAATGAAAATGATACATGGAAATGTCTAAAATATATTTTAAACCGGAAAAACAGAAAGTACATTTACATCGGTTGGCTAGAACAATTTTACCTGCTTCTAGTAAAAAGCCAACAAGAGATCGATTTACCTGAAATAAGAAACAGCATTTTTTCAGTGTGTTCATCTTTTAAAATTTAAAACACCTAAAAGGTTCAATACTTTCGTTTAAATATTCACCGATTCCTAGATTACATTCCTACGTGTTTGTAAATAAAAAACATACTCGCACAGAATTTTTCAGATTTTTTATTTTAAACAGTACCTATCTACAATTAACATACACGTTTTCCTACGTATAATTATCGCTCTCTCTTCACAGTTGATAATTTAAATACTTCGTCAATTATTTGACTGCTGATGACAAATTTTTTAGGCATCTTATAATTCATATCAGTACTATCATTTGGCTCCATTATCATACTATGTATCCGATTTGATAAATACTGGTAAATATCGGCCACTGTTTCTGCAAAATCAAATTTTTCAATTTTTGTAGCATTAAGTTGCTTACAAATGACACGAATATCTGTCATATTCTCTTTTTCTGTAAGAATCCGCCGCCAAATGACCGTGCGATTCCTTAGAGTTTTTTCAACCCCTATTTTTACAAGCTTCTTTGGTTTAAATCGTTCTTCGAGATCGTCGATCTCACTTCGGAGTAACAGGATACCATATCTATTTTGGTAAAATATCTGTGAACATTTATGAAAAAGTACAATAAAACTATGCTTACAACAGAGGTACAAATACAAAAAATGTACATAAATTCAATATTTTCAAGAAAATTTGACATTGATTTGAATTTGAACACATTTGTAGTTTTCAGAATGACACATTCTTAATGTCAATTGAAACATAAGAGTTATGCTTAACAAAATTGGAGCAAATAAAAAAAAATGAAAATATTCGAGTTTCATGTCCTCAGTGTGAAATGGTTTTTACATAACTTCCAACCGTACATTACTAATTACACAACCGAGCTACATTACTAGTTAACTAGTAATGTAGCTCGGTTGTGTAATTAGTAATGTACGGTTGGAAGTTATGTAAAAACCATTTCACACTGAGGACATGAAACTCGAATATTTTCATTTTTTTTTATTTGCTCCAATTTTGTTAAGCATAACTCTTATGTTTCAATTGACATTAAGAATGTGTCATTCTGAAAACTACAAATGTGTTCAAATTCAAATCAATGTCAAATTTTCTTGAAAATATTGAATTTATGTACATTTTTTGTATTTGTACCTCTGTTGTAAGCATAGTTTTATTGTACTTTTTCATAAATGTTCACAGATATTTTACCAAAATAGATATGGTATCCTGTTACTCCGAAGTGAGATCGACGATCTCGAAGAACGATTTAAACCAAAGAAGCTTGTAAAAATAGGGGTTGAAAAAACTCTAAGGAATCGCACGGTCATTTGGCGGCGGATTCTTACAGAAAAAGAGAATATGACAGATATTCGTGTCATTTGTAAGCAACTTAATGCTACAAAAATTGAAAAATTTGATTTTGCAGAAACAGTGGCCGATATTTACCAGTATTTATCAAATCGGATACATAGTATGATAATGGAGCCAAATGATAGTACTGATATGAATTATAAGATGCCTAAAAAATTTGTCATCAGCAGTCAAATAATTGACGAAGTATTTAAATTATCAACTGTGAAGAGAGAGCGATAATTATACGTAGGAAAACGTGTATGTTAATTGTAGATAGGTACTGTTTAAAATAAAAAATCTGAAAAATTCTGTGCGAGTATGTTTTTTATTTACAAACACGTAGGAATGTAATCTAGGAATCGGTGAATATTTAAACGAAAGTATTGAACCTTTTAGGTGTTTTAAATTTTAAAAGATGAACACACTGAAAAAATGCTGTTTCTTATTTCAGGTAAATCGATCTCTTGTTGGCTTTTTACTAGAAGCAGGTAAAATTGTTCTAGCCAACCGATGTAAATGTACTTTCTGTTTTTCCGGTTTAAAATATATTTTAGACATTTCCATGTATCATTTTCATTTAAATTAATTTTGGATAAATAGCTATTATAGAATGAGTATCCTCGAGGTAAATCCAAAAGTTTTTACATTTTTTTTTTACTAATATAATTTCAGAAAAAGTCTTCTTGGAAATATTTTTTCTTCCCTGCATGCTTATATGCGTCTCCAAAACAGTTTTTTAAATATGTGCTTTCCGAAGAAATAATATTGTTTATGATGATATTGACTTTCGGATAAATATCTGTGGTGTGTTGAACGTGGTCCTGTGTTGCAGATTTACAAAAGTCATGGAAATAAAGGTAAATATTCACTTTTAAATATTTCTGTCTTGCCTGAACACTTGTGTGCATCAAAAAAAATACTGAAAAAATAGTTAAAAAAAGGCTAATAATAATAAAAATGTAAAGGTTTATTTCAAGATTTATTTTTCAAGAAATTTTGGCTTTGGTTTTTTCGGTTAAATTCATATTAATTTTGGATGAATTTGAGAGATGGGTTGAGTGGGGTGGACGTACCCTTATACTACTGATATTACAGATTAAATGTTGCATTTGTAGGTTAGAATCGCCCGAAATCCCGCCAATTCCACAACAACAGCAATAACAGTTGGGTGATTCCAACCTCCAAACGCATCGTTTAATCTGTAATATCATTGTTGATTTCGGCAGTTTTACGGGTGGAGCCAGGCATAAAATTAGGCATTTTCGAGGACGTAGAATTCATAATCGCAAAAAGGTCGCATTAATTGTTTGATTTAATAGTCTAAATTTCCGTTCAAAAATCCGCTTATGGGGAAAATGCATTAAATCAGAGTTTATTTGGAACCAGAGGCCTTCGGACGGCAATCGATACGATATATCGCTCTACTAAACAGTCTATTGAGAGGTATACACTTTTTGCGGATTGAACGCATCATTCATTTGTAATAAATTCACATAAAAAATAATTTTTTGATACCCATTGAAATTAAATATTATTATTAATGTCTTTATTTCTTACAGGTTTAGCAGGTCGCCTCGTTTTTGACACAAAAGAAATTTGATCTTAGGATAAGGCAAAATTACCGGCAATAATCATTAAAACCGTGCACCAGCAATTTTTTGCCATTCAATCGCTATCGAATCCTCTTGCAATTAGAACATGGGTTTTAAAATTCGACGCCATGTTTGCAATCAAATTATTTCAACATTATCAGGTGAGAGTTTAAAGCAATACAACCACGTGTCCTTTTTTCATTTTTTCCCTTTCTTTATTATTTATTTATTTATTTATTACAATTTAGTACATTATGCCTCTAATTTAGGGCTGGTACAAGTCAAAACATACAGAGAACCAAAATTAAAATTAATTAAAATTAATACAGACAACCAAAATTAATTTAAACAATCTAGGTCATCCACATGGTAGAATGCCTTCTGTAGGACAAAATTTCTCAAAATTTCTATTAGTTTTCAGGCACGAAAAAATGTTAATTTGGGAGAACGAAACGACAAAATGCGCTAATAAATTCAAGAGAATAGTTGTACTTTTTTGCACGAGAAAGAACAGTTTGAATTCATCAGCAGATCCAGCAATTTGGCAACGATGTATTCTTCACATTTGAACGCATGAAAAACAATCGATTCTTGATGGTGGTGATGACCCTTCTATTAATCGATAGTTTTTCATACATTAAAATGGGAAGAATCCACTGTTGAAAGCTTGTTGGATCCGCGATTGTTTCAATCGCAATATTTGCTGGTCGATCACAAAACGTCGCGTCGTTGCGAGATCAGCTCAAAAACGAAGACATCTAATAAGCAAATTTTAGCGATCGAATATCATTCACTTCAAGAATTGATGATTGCTAACTGATGCTGCTGATCGGTGAAAAAGCTAGCCAATGAGAGTCGAGAATAAACTTCTGAATGATATTCTCATGAAAATGAAAACTGCGATTATTAATATTCAATAACATAACCTCTAAATCAGCTCTGAATGACAAGGCCATTTTTAACAAAAAAACTGGCGTTTTCGAAGCTAAAATTATGTTTGTCTCATAGGAAAATGACTTCTACGCATGGTTTTTACAATAAACTTTATTCTAAAAGTTCGTCATTTCCGAAATTATCGTGGCGAAAGGAGTCAAAAAGGATAGAAGATGAGATTTCTGACAACGGTTGCAACAATTCGAAAATCGAATCTACCTCCGCAGGTGAATTCGAAATTTCCAATTGTTGGAATTCAACGGTCTCCGGTGAGACCAACGAAACAATCGAATATCATCAAAATAAAATGCAAATCCATCGAATATCATACGACGGTGAATGATAGTCGATCGCTAAAATTTGCTTTTTAAAATCATTAGAAAATTCGATAGAAACCTTCGCTATTCCTCCGCTATGCGATAAGCTATCGGCTGGCTACTTGAAACGCACCGATAACTTACTATCGGATGTAGTGGAGGGATAATTGGTTACACAGCTCCACTTTCCGATAGTACTTTAAAGGGACCAGTGGCAGCCCGTCAATTATCCAGTCTACCAGCCTTATCTAATGATTTCAGAGATCAGCCCACTGGGGCCTCTGTTTTGCGAACTTTAAATTAGGCCTTGTTCGAGCAACTAATTTCAAGTAAGTCAAAATTAATTGCCCGCGCAGCCGCGCACAAAGATTTTTGCTGGAAAAAAAAAAATGATGCGTAGAGTCAATTTATTGCGCCAATAATTTGCCAGTAACTCTTCGAAAAGATTGAGCCTAAAATTATTCCAACGCCGTTTATGACGAAACAGTTACTTCATTTCCTTGCGTCTTCCTATACTCTCCCTCACATCAAGTACTCATTTTCTTGATAGTCTCTCTTTCAGAGGCGAATTCAAGAATTCGTACAGCCTCTCACTCCCTCTCTCTCTCTCTCTCTCTCTCTCTCTCTCTCCCCCCTCCCTTTATCACTCTCTCTATCTCTCTCTATTCCCCTCCCTCCCTCTCTTTATATAGATATTCTTTATTTTTCCAGCGTTCTCCGCCCTTTCGATGATGGGCTTTTGGATGACATGGATTGCCATTGCACTGCCAAAGTTCAAAACTGGAGAAGTAAAGATTCCTTGGACAGAGGACCAATTAATGTGGATGATCATCCTATTTGAAATCGGAAGCCTCATTGTTCCAATACCAACCGGCTATCTGATGGACCGTTTCGGCAGATTGTTATGCATCCGAATGTGTTCAATATTCGCCTTCCTAGCATCCATATCAGCAATCAACGCGACCTCAATATATCACTTTTGGGCAGTAAGATTTTTTGCAGGCATGTCAAAAGGTATTGCATATACGGTGACGACAGTCTACGTGGCCGAAATAGCAGGACCGAAAATCAAAGGAGCTTTGAACGGGATGTTTATTGTTATGGTAACTCTCGGTGGAATCACCACCGCGGGTATTGGATCGATCGCTTCTTTAGAAGCCCTTAACTGGATTTCGCTCATTTTCCCAGCTTTACAATTCCTCTTAATTCTTTTCGCTGTAGAGTCCCCGTATTACTTTTTCATTCGTAACAGCGAAGAGGCAGCTGAGAAAGCATTACGTCACCTCAGAGACAGATCAGAAGATATGTCGACTGACAAAGAACTGGAAGCGATCAGAAGATGCGTGGAGGATGACAAGAAGCGATCGAAAAGCTTATCGGTTTTGTTGACGGAGAAAGGTGTCAGAAAAGCGTTGATCATCGTGCTTATGGGAGCTATCTTTCAGAGGATTGGAGGTGTTAATATCTACACGACTTATGTCACCTCAACCCTCCCATCAGATGATTTCTGGGATTTTAGAGTTACCTTTTTTATCGTGAGCGTTATCTCGGTCTTCTTTTCTTTGCTGTCTCTATCCCTCGTTGATTGGTGTGGACGAAAACCACTGTTGATAATATCAAATGTTGGAGCAAGCGTTGCAACAGGAGCCTCGGCGATATTTTACTACTATCACCAATTGACTGATGTCGATGTTACTAGGTTCATTTGTGTTCCTCATCTTTGCACCATCTTGTTTGGTATATTTTACGTAATGGGCGTTGGTCCGATTCCACATACTCTACAGGGAGAAATGTTACCAGCCAGAGTCAAGAGTCAAGCATCGGCTCTGTTCACGATAACGCAAGGAATTACCAACTTGTCTTTTTTTAAAATATGCCACATCGTTGATCATCGAATAGGCGTCTATTTTATGTATTTTCTGTCAAGTGTTAGCAGCGTTATTTATGTCGTGTTTACTTTATTCGTTATCATAGAAACAAAAGGAAAATCCCTTCCGGAGATTCAGGACAAACTGAATCGGCGAAAAGGAGAAAAATCATTGAAAGAAGAGCAAGCGGCCAAACTTCGGTTGATGACTCCTTAATCCTTGATCCTTGATCCTTGATCACCTATTTGTAGAGACTAACTTTTGCAGCTTTAAGAATTCTCTGACAAATTCAAGGGATCCGGAACCAAACGTGAGCGGTGCCAGCAAGGAAAGCAGGTACTGCCTGGGCGCTCCCGGGCCACGGATCGCCCAATACGGAACAGTGCGACCGTACTCTCTGAAATATCGCCCATGCACTGATTGTGAGAAAAATCACCTCTTTAAAAACAAGGAAATACGTTTACTTGTAACAGTTTATATTTCCTTGAGCGAAGTAAAATTCTGATTGAATGAAGGAGAATCGCTGTCACAACATGGAATCTTTTACTTGGAGCAGCAGACATTTTCCTTGGGTTATAGGAATTTACCCTTAGTCAATACTTAACTGAGCAGTTTCTTTAACGCAAAAGAATTATACTCCTTCGATTAAAAAAAATAATTCTCTCATTGTGATTGCTATCATTTTTGGATACAACGACGCCTATCCGAAGTTCCGCGAAGGGAATTTATACTGATTCTGAATTAACAAGCAGAAACACGAATTTGTCGAGTTTTCATGCTCCAATTTCTCCTGCGTTGCCGTAATTTAGGAGAGACGCCTTCAATTTGTAGTGTTTGCAAATAGCAATGCATCGTGCGATGAAATTGCCTATTTTCAGAAATGAAGGCGTAATTTGTTGCGGCCAGTGAAAGTGGTGCGAGCGCGGCTTACGGATAATCTAAAATTAAGGCTGGCAAGACGTACATCGAGAAGTAACTATTCAGATTAGTTGGCAACGTTGCATCTAGTTCATTTAGAGTCATGGGAAAGGTCGAAATATTGGAGTTGCAAAGAGAACTCCCTCGAGTGTTGTCCCTTTGTTAAAAAAAGTTGTTGATGCTCATGGAGTCCAGTGGCGTAGCTTGCAATTTGGCAACGTTGGAGTTCGTCCCTTTAAACCCATGAAAAAGATCGAACTAGTGGGTGTTCGATGAAAACCTTCACATTCGACCGTTTACATTGCTTTAAATGCACAATACAACGTTGCCAAAATGCACGCTACGCCACTGATGGAGTCCAAGGAGTCGAAAAAATTAACATTGGCAAGATAGCAAATCGACTAATTTGGTCTCCGCTAGATGGCGTCGTCTTATGGAGCTGCCCTTGTTAAATCAACAGCCAATCAGAACTCATTGAGCTCGACAACAATATTCGAATATTTTTGTTTCCATATCATAGCTGTGATCTTAGTTTTAATTTTAAATTTTCATTTATTTATTTTTTTCTTTTGACAGTAAATCTCTGATTCCACAAAATCTATGTGAAAATTAATTTTGACGTAATTAAGGATAAGTATTTTTACTGAGCTCATAATCACGCTAAGAGTGAACAGGAGGCATGGGCGGCTGCAGGGATTTTTTTTCTCTCTCTCTTCGACTATTTGAACACATGTGTTAGTAAAGGATAGAGTCATCGCGTGACTTTAGCCCCTATCTCCATCCTTTACTAACGCACGCATTTAAATGAGGTAAGAGAAAGAAAGACAAATTTCTGTATCCGCTCGTAACAGGAGAAGTGTGTTGTACTGAGGTAACCGTGAAGTTCCAAGGAACGAGTTGAGTTGGTTTTCGTTTATGCTTTAATTTTTGTTCTTAAGGTGATTTCAGACTAACATTTTCCAGATTTCAATCCGATGGATAGCGCCACTAAGTCGCTTTTGGGAAAAGTCGCGTTTTTGGCATTTTGAATTGAAACCAAAGAAAAAATGCAAAATCCAATAACGTCAGCACCTGAAAACATTTTTTATGGGGTTTTTGAGCTCAAAATGAGCAAAAATGGTTTAAAATCAAAGCCGTAAATTATGAAATTCGTTTCGCCATAAGCTTAGTGAGTGAGAGTGAGCGCGAGTGATGATAAGTCTATCTGCCTCACTCGCACTCATTGCGGCTTACGGGAAGTTTCGTACCTCATAATTTCCGGCTTTATTTTTTGAGCGATTTAGCTTGAAACTTTTAGGGTATCTTCCTGAAGTATGCTCGCAGGTGCTGACGTTCCTCAAATTTGTGTTTTTAGCGTGAATTCGTCAAATTTAGTGAAAAACTGTTGACTTTTTGAGCAGCGCGACGCGACTTTTTGTCCACAGTTGGAACTAATCGATCCTGGAATCATCTTAATCAAAGATGAGCGTTTAATTTTATAGCAAGACTGATTAATATTTTTTGTTTTGCTTCATAGAATAAGGCAAAAAAAATCAGTTGGCAGTTGAAGTGCCTCTCTTTATAGTTATAAATTTTAACTTTATTACATTGAAGACATTGTATTTATTTTTTATTTTTATAGAAAGAACCGGTATACTTTTAAAAAATGTTTAAAGTAATTTAAAATTAATTAATAGTAATTTATTTTTAAAGAATTTAATAAACATATTTTAAAGCATTTTTAAATAAAATGCTTTTTATTTATTTTTATATCTCAAGAATTCAACGAGAAATTTTTTAGCTGAGTTGATTTATGTAGGGGGTCTATCTATACGAAACTTCCTCGGAGGATTCATTTTAACCCTAAAATCTAGATTTTGACCCTCGAGTCCTCTGAAATCATGGGCGAATTCAGGGAATTGTCTTTCTCTCTCTCCCTCCATTTGAACTTATGTGTTAGAAAAGGACAGCAGAGGGGGCCATCACGGGACTTTGGCCCCCTCTTCTGTCCTTTTCTAACACATAAGTTCAAATGGAGGGAGAGAGAGAAAGACAATTCCCTGTATCCGCCCATGCCTGAAATGTAGTTCAGCGGTGAGCAGTGGCATCAAAAAGTCAAGGGGGGGGGGGGGGATTTAGTCATTTTGAGAGCGCCAGTATCACAGAATATTATAATCAGGATGGAAACTTCGATTCATTTTGAAGCACTATTTTCTGGTACTACGTATGTTTATGCTTTATAGCGCTCCTCGAAAAATACTGTTTTATTAGAGCGATATATATCGTATCGATTGCCGTCAGATGACCTCTCGTTCCAGACTAACTCTGGTTCAATGTATTTTCCCCATTAGCGCATTTTTGAACGGAAAATACTGTGAAATCAAACAATTAAGTATTGCGACCTTTTCTTTGCGATTATGAATTCTACCCCAAAAATGCTTACAATTAGTTATGCCTGCGGTTCCACGGCTAAAACTGCCAAGTCACCTAAAACACAAAGTGGAATCACGCGACTTCACGCCAGATTCCCGCCTATTCCACAACAGCAACAATAACATGAAGGTGATTCCAAACCTACAAATGCATCATTTAATCTGTAATATCTATTTGATTTCGACAGTTTAATGGGGCTCTCGCAAACTTTTGCTATAAGCAAATAAATAGTCCAATCTCATGTAAAGACCAGCAAAAATCACGAAAACCACACTGATTGTGAGAAAGTCTAAAATTCAATAATAGGTAAACTCACAAAACTGCCATAACGGCAAGATGGTAATGGCGGTTCGACGCAGGTATCATGGGAGATTCCTGTCTCTTTTCATGTCACTTCCTCTACGGAAGCATACAGATATGTCTCAACGCAATTTAGATAGGAATCTCCCATTATACCTGCGTCTCTCCGCCATTAAGCCCAATTCTGAGAGTACAAATGTCGTGATTTTTTAGTGTACTCATCGTCATTTTTGCAGGTTTTTATGCAAGAATCAACTCTTCAATCCCCTACAGCAAAAGTTTGCAAGAGCCCCATTAGTCGTGGAACGAGGCAAAATTACACATTTTCGAGGTATTAAAATTCATAATCGCAAAAGGGTCGCATTAGTAACTGTTTGATTTAATAGCTTACATTTCCATTCAAAAATGCGCTTATGGGAAAAATACATTGAATCAGAGTTTGTTTATGGAACTAGAGGTCCTCGAACGTCAATAGATACGATATATCGCTCTCAGTGGCGTCGCGTGCAATTTGGGAACAATGTATTCTATCCATTTAAACTTACGTAAAAGATCGAATTCAGAGATCGATTCACAGTGCACAAGGAAAATTCGATATATTTAATGAGTTTAAAAGGAGCAGTTGCATTGTTGCCGGATGGCACGAGACGGCCACTGATCGTTCTGCTACTAAAACAGTCTATTTGCAACCGTATATCCGACAAAATTCGAGTGAAAATTCTTTCAATCTACACTTCGAATAAAACCTCTCTACAGCATGATGTAAAGTGAAGATTCCCAAGCCGCTTCTTCGCAGTGTTGCCAGATCGAGGGTTAAAAATCCGTATCGTGCCCATTTAAATCAATGTAAAACGTACGACTTTTTCACCCCAATCTGGCAACTCTGCTTCTTCGATTGAAGGATTGCGAAATCCCCCTCGAGATTCAGAGCCTGGATCTGAATACCGCAATACGTCGCAAGTCATCTTCATACGCGTCGAAGACTCGCGGAGAATATAGTCTCTTAGGGGATGAACTGGCAATCTTATGTAACTCGTCGTCCGGATATCACTTCCGATTTTTACATAATCACGGAAATCCTGAACAGCTCATAGCTTATAGTTACGATTTCAATTCGCTTTTTGAGACTATCCACGGCAAGATATTTCCTTGACAGAGGACCAATGAAATATAGAGCTCTCGGCTATTAGTGGCTCTGCCGCACTATGGCTTGAGATCGTCAAAAAGCGGTAAAAATCAGAGGCCGGGTTAGTGGCGAGGCGTGCCATTTGACAACGTTTATTTTCCCCATTTAAACACATTAGAAAAGTCGAAATGCCTGTTCTTCGCCAAAGACCGAAGCGTCCGACTTTTTTTGTGACTTTAAGAGGAGAAAATACATTGCTGCCAAATTTCACGCCTCGCCACTGAATAAATTCATCATTTATATAAACTTTCAAGGCCAATTTTAATCACAGATATCACTTGAAACAAGTAATTTTAACGCTGAAATGCAACTGGAGAGTTGGTTATAGTTTGAGCTTAAAAGGTCGAAAACGAATTTTTCACTATCCTACGATTTTTCACTGATTTTTGGCAAAATTTTTTCCATCTCACAATCATAGATTAAATAACAGTGGATCGATTCAAAGTGAGAGGCCAGACATAGTGTTCCAACTTTAAATGCGTATAACTTGTTAATAAGAAACGTACATTTTTGAAAGTGGTTTTATAGGGTTTAATGTAAAATTTTCCGACAAGAATTGCCCCTTCTAGTTTGTTTTTTGACAGTAAAAACATTCAAATTTGTATTTTAAGAGGGGTCAGGGAGTACATATGACCAGTGTAAAAAACACTTAACTTCATGTACCTTTTTCTCAGGAACTACTGAATCAAATTAGACATTTCTTTTTTCATTTTGTTCCTTATAACTTCCTGCATGTTTAGATGGGAGGTTTTTTTTTTTTTTTTTTTTTTTTTTTTTAAATTTGAAATGTTGACAATATTTTTAAAAAATTGTGAAATATGTTGTAATAAGTTGACCTTTGCAGTCCCATAAATAATAATATGTTCAACATTTTGAGGAAATCTCCCGTCTATTTATGCAGGATAGTATAAGGAAGAGAACAAAAGAAAAAATTGAAAATGGGTACAGTAGATCCTGAGAAAAAGGTACAGAACTGAAAAAAAAGTAGTTTTCGGGAAATGCAATTAGAAAGAAATAAAATAATCAGCTATCTCCGAAAGAGCTGGGGAATGTTAGTGAAAATTGTCCCTTCGTGTTACTTAACCTTTCCTCATAAAACAGCGCACGACTTCGAAACTACACATCAGATCGCGAGGTGATCTTGGTCTTAAATATAAACGTAAATAACTGCACTACACGAAAATCAAATTAACAGAAATTTGGTTTTTTTTAAAAAAATTGGTGTCTGAACCACTTTAAGTCATATGATCCATGTCTGACCCCTCCCATTGTACTATGACCTTCAAAAGAAAGTAAGTACCTATATTGTTCTACTAAAATAGTATTTTAGACGTTGTTGGTCAAAGCTTTGTGGGCCGCATAACTTTGATGGCGGATGGTGCACAGAGCACACCAATCACCAAATGTTCACTTGGAGACTAATTTGAAGATCCAAGTTGATCGTCTGAGGCAGGCCTTCCTATTACTTACTGTCATGCAAATCTGGAACTACACGGGGAAAAATAGTTGGTAAGATTTGAATTTACCATCACGATGACTGATTTCTTGCACCTGCCAAAAAGATGGTAAACTTGACCATATATCGGGTTGAATGAACTAGACACTTTGTTCTTTTCAACCCAATATCTGGTAAAGTTTACCATCTTGTTGGCAGGTACAGAAATCAGTCATCATCATGGTAAATCATACCAACTATTTTTTCCCGTGTACTATCGACGAGTTAAAGATTGTCGCAATATTTTCACGAGATAAGTTCCGCCTTCAAGGTTCTGGTTCGGCCATTCTTCATACTCCTTACACGTTGTAGGTGAGAAACCAGTGCGGGTGGGGCGGGAAAGCCGTTGCAGATCAGATCCCCACTCACACTCATAACTGAAAAAGTTTGAACATCTCGCGACAATCTTTAATTCTGCGATAGTACATAGGCGATAATGGGTCTGTATCAAACTTTTGCTACACGCAAATGAATAATAAAATCTGATTTAAAAATGTGGAACAGATACTAAACGAGTAAGAATTGTCGATTTTGTCCTAGAGCGCGCAGCACAGGATAGAGAACGTGCAGAGTGGTTGAAAATAGCTTACTGAAAATCTGATAGAGATTTTCCGATTTTCATTGTTATGTTTGGTAGTAACGCAGGGGTACCATATACACAAAAAAAACAACTATTGAAACTTACTAACTTATTTTTTACTACTTAATTTTTTTTTTTTTTTTTTAGTCTGAAAACTTTATTTTCAGTTGCATGGATACCTAAATGCGGGTAAGGCCATAATTGGAACAATTAATATTCATTATTCAGGCTCTTTACCATTGAAATGTAATGGAAAGAATTTTTTCACTATTTTTCCCTGTCTCAAGGATCAAAATTGTACTGAAAAAAAAATTATTTTATTGAAAAAAAAAAATCATGCAGTAAAGGGTTAAGTAATAAACTCAGAAATCAGCTGTAACGGCAAGATCGTAATGGCGGTTCAATGCAGGTATCATGGGAGATTCCTGTCTAATTCGCCACTTTCTCTACGGAAACACAGAGACATGCCTCAAACTAGATAGGAATCTCCCATTATCCCATTCGTAGCTCCGCCATTGAGCCCGACTCTGAAAGTGAATTTTTTGATTTGTTTGAGTGCTCACCGTCATTTTTACAGGTTTTTATACAAGAATCAACTCTTCCATCACCTGTAGCAAAAGTTTGCAAGAGCCCCATTCACGCTTTCTCATTCTTATGGGCAGCGGCGGCTCGTGCAATGTGGCAACAATGGATTTCCTCCATTTAAAACTGTGTAAAATAATCGATTCCTTGGTGAGGCGTAGCGCCTCACCTAGTATCTTTTTGCATACGTTTAAATGGCAAAAGTGCACGGTTGCCAGATTGCACGAGCCGCCACTGCTTATGGGTGATTTCACGATAGCGGGAATAGCATGTCGCCTAGATTTAGACCATTATGTGAAGAACAAAAAGTCAAACAGCAGTAGTTTTTCATCGAAACTTACTGACTGAGTGAAGAAAAAATATAACAGGGGAAAAAAATCGTCATTGCCGTGAAATACATATATCACACCTTTTCAGGCAGAATTTATACATTTTGTTACTGTTTAGCGATAGTAACAAACTGTACAAAATTCTGCCTGAAAAAGTGTGATATATTTCATGGCAATGATGATTTTATTTTCTTCCCTCCGACAATAAGTTTCGATGAAAAATCACTGCTGTTTAACTGTGTATTCTTCACATAATGATCAAAAGCCCCTGACCGGCCTGGCGACAATGATGAGCAAAAATCATTTTTTGAATAACCATGAATAATTAACAAAAAGTATTCGTATTATTCTCATGTTCAGTGGCGTAGCGTGCAATTTGGCAATGTGGTAATGTGTCCATTTGAAAACATGTAAAAGGTGCACGCTACGCCACTGTTCATGTTATTCCTATTATAGTAAATCGAAGTTGTGACACTAACCAGCGCTTATTCATCTGTCATAAGATGAATGACTGGAAGTGTTAAAACTTTGATTTACTAATAGGAATTACATGAGAATAATCCAAAATAATTTTAGCTGATTATTCATGGTTATTCAAAAAATGATGATTTTTGCCCATCACTGCGTGGTGACATGCAATTCCCACTATCTTGAAATCACCCTTACATCAAAGCGTTCGTAGGTATACCGACACAATATTGAGAGCAACCAAGGTTGATCATAATTCAACTCCGCAGTTGCAACTTTTACTCAATAGGTCAATAATTATTCCGGAAAGCGAGAAAGAATCGATAATCGCACTCCTATAGATTAATCCACGGAATCAATTGAGGTTCGATTCACACGACGCGTACGCGACACGTCATGACACATGTGCGTGCGTGCGACGCGACTGGCGTGCGAAGTGACTGCGACCGTAGCCGTAGCCGGGATATTGTCTTTCTCTCTCTTAGCCCATTTAAACGCATGTGTTAGAAAAGGACAGAAACAGGGGCTGAAGTCACGTGACAGCCCCTATATCCATCCTTTTCTAACACATGCATTTAAATGGACTATAAGAGAGAGAAAGACAATATCCTGGCCACGGCTATGACTGCGACCGTGTCGTGCCGTGAAGTGAACAATCAAAGCAGACACATAAGCAACGTCGATCTCATGTTTAACCGCTTTATCGGTGCGGATCTGTGTGAGTCAATAAAATAAAAACAAAATGCATTCATACTCACAGTGAGTTGAGATGACCAAGTTTTGAGGCCAAGAAATCTGTATCCTAAGTCGCGGTGATCATGCTGCCTATCCAGGTAATGGGTCTGTTGCAAACGTTTTCTACAGCGCTATAGAGTGTTCAATCTGATGTAAAATCGCGTGAAAAGTCCATTGGTGACATCAGAAAGTCATAAAATGCAGTATGAAACTCACGAGAGACGTTTAATGAAATCCAAGATGGCGGTAAAATATCGAGCAACCTGTATGCATGCACCACGAACATCTAAGGATAGCCAACCTCACAGTATCGATCACGCCCAATCACAACGTAAATAAACACATAACCTCTGAAGCTGTGAAGTTGTCAACGTTGGCAATCCTTGGATGTTAAAGGTGCATGCATACAGATTGCTCGATATTTTACCGCCATCTTGGATCTCATTAAACGTCTCTTGTGAGTTTATTATCGCATTTCATGACTTTCTGATGCCACCAATGGACTTTTCGGGCGATTTTACATACGATGAAACACTCTTTATCGTTGTAGCAAAAGTTTGCAACAGACCCATTGAAGGCGCTCCACAATAAATTCCACAATACCTCTCTTGGGTTATATACCCGTCATTTATCCGTTTTACAACCAGGTTCAGGTTCGGTTCAAGGTTCAAAGGTTTCAAGCCTGTAAGTCCATCATACAGTCATACTTGAATAATGCTCGAAATGGGGCTATTGCACACTTTTGCTATAAGCGGTTTAATAGTCGATTCTGGTGTAAAAACCTCCAAAAATAACGATGGAACCACTAAAAACTTCCGAAATCTACTCCTAAACTCGATAAACGCTTTTATTTGCGCGGGCGCAATGGTGCAGCTGAGGGTAGTAACAATGGGAGATTCCCATCTAACAATTCTGTGACTCCATCAAGAAGTGACCAATAAGAGACGATTTTCATTTGACACCGGTGTCACTAGGTGTTGCGGTACCAATGTACCATTCATCGGATGTGGATCATCACTCTGATGACTATTTACTCTGTGAATCATCCTTGTCAGCATAGAGATAGTGACGAAATTAACTTAGGAATCTCCCATTTGTACTTACCTCGGCCACCATTACGCCTTCGCAAATAAAAGCGTTTATTGAGTTTAAGAGTGGATTTCGGAAGTGTTTAGTGCGGCCATTGTTATTTTTCGAGATTTTTCCACCAAAATTGACTGTTAAATTGCTAATAGCAAAAGTAAGCAACAGCCCCATTGGACTGTACTTATGGAATACAGACATGCAGGAAAGTGATCATTTTGCCAGCCCGCGAAATGGAAGGCGCAGATTGCGTCTGTCAGCTTCACCGGAGTGTCCAGTGTTGACTCTCCCTAGAAACAGCACGCCGTTGTTAAAAGAGTCTGTTACGTACGGAGGCCAAATATAATGTAACGATGTCACTGATCTTCTCAAAGATGTATGGTGCGTGCTTGAAAGGGTTTTTAAAGCCCTTATAACGAACACCAGCCGTCTACCGATGACCAATAACCACTTTCACCAGTCGGTAAGATTCACCTTTATCGAGTTTTACTTTTTATGAAGCTCTTTGGTAATTTTACTTCTTTTACGTTATAGTTAAGACGTATCAAAGGAAGTTAAACTGTATTATTTATTTTGGATACTGCTCGTAAGAAGTGAAGTCCTGAATAATGATATCACAGAATACAACAATCACAAATGGAAACTTCGGTTCATTTAGAAATTTCATTTTCTGGTCCGCCTATTTGAGAAGTTCCAAGCTATCCACTATCCCCATGGAAATCAATGCTAAAGACAGAGACAGAAATAAATCCGCTATTTTTTAAATACACCATAACAGACGATAAAAACGATCCCATTGGCTCTTGAGCGACTTTCGATTCTGATTATATTATTCATCTGTGATAAAGTTTTTATTCCAGTACCAATGGCGTCGTTTGTAATCTGGCAAAGCTGCATTTCGTTCATTTAAACCCCTGCAAAAAATCGATTTGAGGGAGTGTACTGTGCACCACTAATAGTTCGACCTTTTTCGTGCGCATGAATGGACAAAATGGATCTGTTGCAAACTTTTGCTACAGCGCTATAGAGTGTTCAATCTCATGTAAAATCGCGTGAAAAGTCCATTGGTGGCATCAGAAAGTCAAAAAATGCAGTATAAAACTCACGAGAGACGTTTGATGAAATCCAAGATGGCGGTAAAATATTGAGCAACCTGTATGCATGCACCACGAACATCCAAGGATAGCCAACCTCACAATATCGATCACACCCAATCACAACCTAAATAAACACATAACCTCTGAAGCTGTGAGGTTGTCAACGTTGGCAATCCTTGGATGTTGAAGGTGCTTGCATACAGATTGCTCGATATTTTATCGCCATCTTGGATTTCATTAAACATCTCTCGTGAGTTTTATACTGCATTTTATGACTTTCTGATGCCACCAATGGTCTTTTAGGGTGATTTTACATACGGTGAAACACTCTTCATCGTTGTAGCAAAAGTTTGCAACAGACCCATTTAGCGTTGCCAGATTGCAAGTGTCGTCACTGCCCAGTTTCAATATTTTCTTCTTTTGACTAAGACTCAGCGATCTGATGATAGTTGGGTTAGCAGAGATTTCGTCCAATGCAAAAATGTACACTTTTTTTTTAGTCCAACTTTCTGTTTTGCCCAATGTCAAAAATGATTTGTCCAAATTTAAAAAAGTCCAGAGTTTACTTTCGTCCAACAGAAAAATTGGCCAAAAACATTATGTCCAAGAATGAGAAGATGCGCGCTCAATACGCATCTAAGGGACACACTCTACGCATTCAAAGAGTTTGCTGTTTATTGTAAGAGTGATGGTGATAAAGATAAAGGCGGTGCCTTAGCATTGCTTTTCCACGCTGCGACAAAATACTGTCAGTGACGGTCAGTTTTTGATGCTAAACTCTTGAATTCTTAGAAAGAAAAATAACTTTTTATTTGATATACATAGGATTTTTTGAAAGGGTACTTTGGACGCATGTGGTACGTGGACGAGCGAAAGGAAACCGAAAAAAGTATAAATAGAATCTAATATTCTGAGTTAAATAAAGCAAAATTAACCGAAAAAAAGGATGAAACTTTGGCACTTAAGTTTGAAATTAGGGGGTTATCCAAACATTACGTTGCTGCATAGGGGAAAAATTCGGTTGTTTACGTGGGAACTCGTCATAATTAATCTCTGATGAAAATAGATATCTTTATTTCTTCATTACTGAGCATGTATGCTGGTATGCTCTATCTACAAACATAACATTCAATCTGACGATAGGATACTTAAATAGTCTCTTTTGATAGGAAAATTGAGATTGTTCATTTCTTCCAATAAGTAAAAGTGCGTTCCGTTGATTCGTTGATTTCCACGAATGTTTCAAAATATTGGACGGAATTGAAAAATCTTCCATTCCTTCGATTCAAAATGGACTAAATAAAATGTGGGTAAGTTGTACGTTGGACAAATAGCGCTTTGGACGAAATAATAATGGACAATTTAAATTGGACTAATTTACGTTGGACGATCTTTTTTGGACAAAAAGTGTATTGGACGAATTAAGATTGAACGGGATCTCTTGGAACCGATAGTTGAGGTGGTTGGAATCTGGCAACGTTGCATTCAGTCTCTTTTATAGTCACTAGCAAGGAGGAAATATTGGGGGTTCGCAGTGCACTCTCTCGAATCGACATTTTTTGTATCGATATTTTACATGGGTTTAAATGAACGAAACCCAACGGTGCTTGCACGCACCGCTACACTGATGCTGATCAGAATATAAAATGGGGTCAGATTAAAGTCTCCCTGGGTGTTATGAAGCACCATCAAAAAGGCCGATAACCGATGCTTCCGGTATCTAAAGACCAACACACCCCACATGTTTTCGTTCAGAAGCCTAAAAATAGCAATTTTACGGAGTGTGAAAATTTCGTGATTGGTTTTAAAAGTTCAATTTTCTACAACATTTTTCGCGACATCAACTATTTCATCCATACAGTGCGTCCAACGCACTATGGTCAGAGATCGACAAAAAAGGCCAAAGATCAGTAGTGGCGGCGTGTGCAATGTGGCAACGTTGCATCCAGTCCATTTAAAGTCATGTGAAAGGTCGAAATATTGGGAGTGCACAGTGCACTCCCTCGAATCGATATTTTAGATGGGTTTAAATGGACGAAATGCAACGTTGCTAGATTGCACGCGCCGCCACTGAAGATCAGTGATATGCAGTCATCAAAAATCATCGTTTTCGACCTTCCTTTCAAAATCAATCTAAAACTTTCCAGAGACATTTCAAGGTTAGAATGACTTGTTAAAAGTGTTCTCTGTGATTCAAACAGGTTTTGAAAGCTTAAAAATGATAAATTCATGATGAAAAATTTAATCTCTGATTTTTGGCCAATTTTTGACGATTTCAGACCATATAACGCCCAATCATAAGAATTTTCTTCCGAATTTATTCTAGGTCAGGGCCGTTTTTGAGCTAGATTGCCTGGACTAATCGAGCAACGATTCAATTATGACAATCATCTAAACAGTGTGTTACCGAGATTTAAGAGCTCTCTAATAACATGTGGCTCAAGATCTGAATCTGTTTTCAACAGGGTTTGTTTTCATTACCTCGTTTGAAAATTCATTAAGATTGTTTGTCAATCGTTACAGATTGTTGTCTATGAGGTATCATTACTGGTGCTTTCAGAGTACAAAGCCACAAAAAATGTAGCTGGGGTCTATACTAGTTAGTACTTACAGCCACGCTCTTCCTTTCCACCTGAGAGGCGTACAATAATATCCTGATCATAAATGTACACCAAGCCCCGTTTTACAGTCTCCAGCTGCCTGAAATAGCTTAAACAGAGACGCTAGTTAAGGAGGGTCATCTGTTGTTTGTGGTCAGCCAAAACGCCATACCAGTGAGTACAAAATATTCATTACACATATAGAATAATCCTAAACGATAAGCAATGCATTCGAATTTCGAAAAAAGTAGGTTAGTTAAAGATTCAAATCCAGTGAAAATCTATAACTATAACTACAGAGTTAATGAATATTCAAAAGTAATGCTCAAACCCCCTCCTTAACTTTATTTTCGAATTGAGATTAAAGAATGCGGTTTTTATTATTCTTATTTATATTGGGTGCGCTGTTTCAGGGGCTATTGTCGATGACAGCTCCCCCCTCTATGGGTGATGGGGGGCAACTCTATTATATCTTTTAAAGCACCCCCTATTATCTTATGATAAATCGTTTGAAAGGGCATACAATTCTAAGACTTTTGCCGCAAACCGCTGCTCGATATCGATTTTCGTTTTCGATATATCGATCAAGGTCAAAGTTCAATTTAGACTCATTTTCAAAAAAATTATTACGTACCTTCGAAAAGTAATATTAGTAAAAGTAATCTTATTTGTATTATTTTTTTTTATTATTATTAATATTATTTTTTTTTTTTTTTTTTTTTTTTTTTTTTTTTTTTTTTTTTTTTTATTCTCTGAATTAATGAGTGGTTTTTTAACGTGTTTAAGGTGCGCATCGTTATTTTTGCCGAATTTTACGTGAGAATCTAGGTTCTATATTGTTTTAGCAAAAGTACGCAACAGACCCAGGGTCGGACTGGCTGGGTGGCTAGGTGGTGATCGCCACCCGGGCCCTCAGGGCTCCTGGCCCATGGGGCCCAGCAAAAGTTTTTTTTTTTTTGAAACACGGTGTTTCTTTTTTTTTTTTTTTTTTTTTTAACAAATACATTGTCTCGCATAGAGTAATTTTCGTTTGTCTTGTCTTCATTTTCCATTGATATTTAGTGCTTACTTGTGATTTCATTTTTATTTTAATTGAAACTTTCTTCGACAGTCCGGTAAATTTTACTGCCTAAATACTTTAGATTTTTAACACATTCTGTTATTTCAGTGGGTTAAGTGCTTTGCACTTCTTTAGTACTTTCTTCTTCTACTTCTTCATTTTTACAGGATTCAAATTTTTTCTTCAATTTCGATGACATTTTCCGGCTAGAAAGAGGTTGTAAATGACCAGGAAAACGCCAAAAACGTGCCCAGAGAGCAATCTGGACTTACGGATGCCAACTCTGGGGCTGGACTGCAGAGAGCAACCTAAGGTCAATTCAAACGTTTCAAAATAAAATGTTTAGACTAATAACAGCTGCCCCTATGTACACTAGAAATAGTGATTTACACAGGGACCTGCAAGTAGACACGGCTAAGCAGGTCATCATGAAAATGGCGAGTAAACACAAAATCGCCCTTGAAAATCATCCGAATCCAATCATAGAGGACCTGCTTGACAGAGAAACTATGACCAGAAGGCTGAAACGGAAGAATACGTTTGAGTTGCCTCTGGGCTGCTTTCTGAAAGGCTGAAAAGCAGATAAGAAGAAATCCGGCAACGGAGTGTAAATAGAATAATAAATGTATAAAAAGAAATAAGTTTAAAATAATCCCGTAGTCTCAACATGTAGCTCATAAATGTAAATATCTGCAAAACAAAAAAAGGAGAGCAAACATTTTTCAAAAATTTGTCGGGGGAGGCCCCGCGGACGCTCGCAAGTGGGGATACGGACGTCAGTGGAACGTACTAGCGGAGACAAAGATACCTAGCCAGGGTATGCAATAAGCAATACACAGCACCCCATTCAACGCGTGTATTAGGTGTGTTGCGTGTTGCATACTCTGGCCAGGTATCTTTGTCCCCGCTATAGTACCACAGAATACTCTAATCAGAACGGAAACTCTAATTCATTTTGAAACATTCTTTACTTCGGGCCGCCATGTTCGAAAGTGAGTATCTTCGGCAATCTTCGGCAGATCTTCGGCAACTGGCCGAGTTGTGATTGGTTGTATAGCCTGAAAAAGCATGTCCGCCATCTTGAGAAGTGAGTAGGCACAGTTGCCAGTTTGTGCTGGTAAATTCCAAATCTTGTTTCCATTGGCTCTTATGGGAGTTTCCCTTCTGATTGTATTATTCTGTGATAGTACATATCGCGGGCCCTATTATCACAGAATAATACAATCAGAACGGAAACTCTGTCGGATTTTAAAGCAAATTCATTTCGCGTCCGCCATGTTGGGATATAGGATGTTTACATCTGGATTCGCGCGCGGAAAAAAAAAAAAAAAAAAATAGGACATGATTCTCGAAATTTTCATTCTGAAATGCCATTAGAATGAAAGTGAGGCCGGAAAATTAAGATTTCTCTCCAGAATATACAAAAATAAATTAGTTTCAACACAAATCACACTCGTCCACCATGTTGGGATATAGGACTACAGCGTTGCCTATTGGTGCCGTTAAATTCCAAACTTGCTTCCATTGGCTCTTATGGGAGTTTTCGTTCTGATTGTATTATTCTGTGCTATTATTACCCCCAGCCACCCGGGCCTTCTCCTCCCAGTCCGGCCCTGAACAGTGAACAGACCCATTGTTGATAAGGCGATGTTGACCACAGGGCTGCCGTTTTGCGTATAATCAATGCTATTTTTCAATTCACCGATGATTCCACCGGTTGAGAAAAGATTACACAGTTCAATTCAGTGCATGACTATAGTAAACTAAAATACTCGCATCTGTAATCTTTTCTCAACCGGTGGAGTCGTCGATGACTTTAAAAAACTTGCGGATATTTTAATTAATCAACGGAGTTTCCACCGATTAAGGAAAGATTACAGATCAGATTATTTTCGTGCAGTACAGTCATACACTGAACTGAACTGTGTAATCTTTTCTCAACCGGTGGAATCATCGGTGAATAGAAAAATAGCATTGATTATACGCAAAACGGCAGCTCTGGTTGACCAACTGTTTCTTCGCCATCAAATAACTCATTTGAGCTCATTGTGCGACGGGGCACTACTATATTCTACCCCCTCCTCTTTTAAATTCATTCAAACAAATCTCGTAATCATTAGAAATTCCACCACTTGACTAGATTTGCACCTGTGAAGCCCTAAGACAAGACCGAGACATCAATATACTCAAGACTGGCCGTCCTCGATCCGTATCATTAGTCGCCGTGTTTACATTGTCCAAGAAGTTCAATAACGGGCTCTCCGCATACGAGCAACTAATTATCGCGATTCTTTTTCAAACTTATAACCATCTCGTTTTCGGCTCAATATTTTAGTGCAACAAATTCAAGTAAGCCTTTCACCATGATTTTCTTCCGCTTTTCACTTTTATTATATTTTTTGTATGCGCTGAAAAAACAGCGATAGTCATAATACCAGATTCTATAGTTATACTACCAGAAGCACAACGGTATGTGAACGACAGAAAGTCTAGTATTTTGAGTATTTTGACCAGAATGGGTCTCTTGCATTTTCTTTTACCACTAATTTGAAGATTGCTTTCGTTTGTAGAAAGCTAGCGGGAGTTGGTGGGAAATTTTTGGACATTGGAGCAGAAAACTAGCTATATCTCCGTCAAACATGATTTTTTTAAAGAAAACTGTACGTCGTTGAAAAAACTGTTGTTTTAAAAAAAAAAAAAAAAAAAAAAAAAAAAAAAAACTTCGTCGTTGAAAAGCTGAAAGAGCAAAATACTAGCCATAACTCCGTCAGAAATGATTTTTTTTTTTTTTTTTTTTTTTTTTTTTTTTTTTTTTTTTTTTTTTTTAAAACCGTACGCCGTTGAAAAGCTGAAAGAGCAGACAACTAACCATAGCTCCGTCAAAAATTACTTTTTTTTTAAAAAAAAAAAAAAAAAAAAAAAAAAAAACGTACTTCGTTGAAAAGCTGAATGAGCAGAAAACTAGCCATATCTCCGTCACGAATGATTTTTTTTTTTTTTTTTTTTTTTTTTTTTTTTAAACCGTACGTCGTTGAAAAGCTGAAAGAGCAGACAACTAACCATAGCTCCGTCAAAAATTACTTTAAAAAAAAAAAAAAAAAAAAAACTGTACTTCGTAGAAAAGCTGAATGAGCAGAAAACTAGCCATATCTCCGTCACGAATGATTTTTTTTTTTTTTTTTTTTTTTTTTTTTTTTTTTTTTTTAAACCGTACGTCGTTGAAAAGCTGAATATATGAAAAGTTCAACGGTATGATTTTTTTTTTATTTTTTTTTTTATTATAAATAAGGCTTGAGAAAAATACCTATAAATAACTTACTTGTTGACTGACCTTCGTATTTTTTACTGTATTATTCTGTTAGACATTCACGACTCGCCGTTGCACTTTGGTCTGAGATCAGAAAAAAAGTGGCAAAAAACAGTTAAAAAAGTCATCAAAAACTACCGTTTTTTGACAATGGGGCTCTTGTAAACTTTTGCTATAGAAGATTGAAGAGTTTTTTCTTGCATAAAAACCTGTAAAAATGAAGATGAGTACGCTAAAAAATCACAAAATTCACTCTCAGAATCGGGCTTAGTGGCGGAGAGACGCAGGTATCATGGAGGATCCCTATCTAAATTGAGACATATCTCTGTTTCCGTACAGAAAGTGACATAATAGACAGGAATCTCCCATGATACCTGCGTCAAACCGAAATTACCATCTTGCCGTTATAACAGTTATGTGAGTTTATTACTGAATTTTAGACTTTCTTAGTGTGATTTTCGTGATTTTTGCTGGTCTTTTTTTCGAACGCAAGAAAAACCTCAAAAACAAGCAAATTTTAAAAAAATGTAATTAACATATAATAGCCAACTGTCTGAATAGTAAATTGACATATTTAGTTTTTTTTTTATCTCTCTTGACTCATACGTGCATATTGGCCCCAAGCATAGTTATGGCCACCTTTGGGTCACTTACCTTAGGTTTGAATCACTTATTGTTTAACGTGTTTTCTGTGATTAAAATTAGTCTTAAAAGTTTAAAAATTATAAATTATTAGAAATTTACTTTCTGACTTTTGACCATTTTTTGAAGATTTTCCATAGTCACTCGCTATACTACTTCACTGAAGAAGATTTGGTAAAAGAACCTAATTGAGTTTTGCGTTTCTGATTGTTTATTTCAGAATGAAGGCATCTCTGTTCTGCGTCGTCCTTTGCAGTCTCACTGCCATCGTATACTCGTTCAAGGCCGGCGCCCCCGAAACGCAATGTGAGCAGATGAGGCCCTACCACGGGGACACCGCTCCCCAAACAGGGAAAGCTCCTTACGTGGTGACCTTCAGCAAGAACAAAATCGCTCCCGGCGAGAGGATCTCGGTCAGGATCCAAGGAGTCGACGGCGAGAGGTTCAAAGGTTACATGATCCAAGCTCGCGTCGGTCAGACACCGGTCGGCAAATTCTCAACGTCCAACAGCATCAAATTGTTGAACTGCGGTGGTGGATCAAGCGTAAGTACTCACTCATTCAGTCATTCATACTTCATCTCGAATTAAATTCGATACTTTTATCACGAGAGTCGAATTAAATTCGAGACTTCTATCGTGAGAGTCGAAATAAATTAGATACTTTTATCACAAGAGTCGAATTGAATTCGATACTTCTATCACGAAAGTCGAAATAAATTCGATACTTATGTCACAAGAGTCACATTGAATTCGATACTATTATCACACGAGTTAAATTGAATTCGATACTTACATCACAAGAGTCAAATTGAATTCGATACTATTATCACAAAGAATCAAATCAAATCAAATTCGATACTTTCATCACAAGAGTCGAAATAAAGTCGATACTTCTAATTAGAGAATCGAATTGAATTCGATACTTTTATCACAAGATTCAAATTGAATCCGATACTTTATCACAAGAGTCGAAGTAAAGTTGACACTTCTCTTACAAGAGTCGAAATAATGTCGATACTTTTATCACAAGAGTCGCATTCGAGTAACGAAATCAAACAACTCGAACATGGTATTTGAAAGGGTTAACCTCGGCTCAGGCTCCGAGTCCCTGATCTCCCATGCATCTGGCTGAAACGGGGATTTTAGGGGCTCAAAGGTTGAAAATATCTTCATTATTGAAGGTTCTCTCCCAAATCTGACAACTCTTATAAGCACTTTTAAATTCGATACTTTTACTACAAGGGTTAAATCAATTTTCAATACGTTCATCACAAGAGCCGAAGTAAAGTCGATACTTCTCTCACAAGAGTCGAAATAATGTCGACGGACTTTCATGACAAGAGTTGAAATAAAGTCGATACTTTTATCATATGAGTCGCATTTAATCCGATACTTTTATCATAAGAGTCGAAATAGAATCGATACTTTAACAACCACAAAATTCGCATTAAATTCGATATGTTTATCACACCAGTCGAACTGCAGCGGCGCGCGGCGTATCAAGCTCATAATAAGTGAGATCATACGTCTTCATCTTCTTTACGCTTGGTCGAAATGAAGATTTTTACGCTTGTGCGATAGAGACGGTTTTAGTGCGAAGTCAACGGTTAGCCAACAATTACAACAATGCACTCATCGGTCGCAATCGGTTGTGACAAAACTCGCGTGCCGCTTCAATTATCTCACTCACTCTCCCGTGTCTTCCACGTATACCCATCTCTTTCTAGTTTCAAAATTCGTATACAGAGCCTTGACATAAGATCAAAAACGCATTGAAATAGCTCGAGGAATTCATTTCTGTCGAAAATTTTTACAAAAGATGTCTCTATAGACGATTTTTGAAAGGAGAGTGAGATAGGAGTACATGGGGGTTACGTGAGAGCAAGAGAGACAGTTTGTCTTTGTTTGGGGCGCTCATCACCGGATGACGTCGTCACCAGGTCATCACTAAAACCGTCTACAGGACTTTACCCTCAATAAGCGTAAAACTAGAGTCTCTAGACATAAAACTACGTTATTCGAACGATTAGACCTCCACGTGCGTACAATATGAGAGAAATTCTTTGTAAATTAGCCTGCTAAGTTTGAAAATAGCCTTAGTTTCGATCGGTATATCCTAGTTTTTTGTTTTTTTTCCATTCTCGCGAAAAATGCAAAAAAAAGTAGAAGATACGTAAAATCGAGGCGCGTTAAGTAGAAATCGGTGTCATTTGTGAATCAGTATCCCACATTCCATTTATTAGTATAATTTTTGCGAAAAATCATTGAAATACATTAACATTTAAACCTGTTTGGTGCTTGTCGTGCATGACTTTTATGTTACGATAGGTTTCATTCCGATAGATACCCTCCAATCTCTGCGAAAATTCTCAGATAGCTCAAGAGTCATAGGCGAATTTCCGCAGAGATTTGAGGGTTTTTATCGGAATCAGTGGCATCACGTTAACTACAATCTATCGACTCTTATTCTATTTCTCCTTATTCTTGCTTTTGAATCTACAACAACAATCTATTAATTTTGGGGGGGGGGGGGGTACACAGAGAATCTCCTGGAAATCGATTGTTTTCGTGGGTTTAAATGGAGGATAATCGATATATTGCTACTGAGACGCTACTGATTGGAATAACCCCACCCATAAGATAACACGTACTCGATCATCGACTCGATAGCATTACGATACGATTCGTTCATAATCAGCCTGCAGACAGGCGCTTCGGTGGCGCACCAAAGTCTCACTGAACTCCTTTACCCACCTTCTTACCTTCCTTGTAGGCAGCCGGCTGGCAACTGCCGAGTGCCAAGGAGTCCTTGAAGTGTAAAGAAAAAAATAATTACGTAAACGTCCATTAGTAGGAAAAAATTACTTTGCTTAGCGGTAACTGAAGGCTGCTGAGCGGATGCGTGAAACGACCGATTTTGATTTCTTCCACGTTAAATAATTTACGGTAGGAAACAATGAATGATAAACTTCATTTCTTTTTTCCTACCACAAAAATTGCAAATCGATTCCTTTAACTGGAGGTTGCCAATTTTATCTGCGTCCGCGAAAAAGAGTTTGGTTGTACTGACAAACGCAAAAGTTTTGGCAGTCAAGAGTACACATTGCGTGCCTACGCCTACGGTCGGTTTGACTATACAGTATGCACTATAGGATTGCCTATACATACTTCGAATGGGGCTATCGCAAACTTTTGCTGTAGGGGATTGAAGAGTTGATTCTTGCATGAAATCCTGTAAAAATGGCAAAAAGCGCACTAAAAAAGCACAAAATTCACTCTCAGAATCAGGCTTAGGTAATGGCTGAGAGACGCATGTACGTATCATGGGGAATTTCTCTGTTTTTCCGTAGAGAAAGTTACAAATTAGACAGGAATCTTCCATGATACCTGCGTTGAGCCCCCATTACGATCTTGCCATTATTGCACTTTTGTGAGTTATTTCCTGAATTTTAGACTTTTGTTGTGCAATTTTCCTGATTTCCGCTGGTTTTGACCTTAGATTGGACTATTCATATGTTCACAGCAAAAGTTTGCTAGAGCCCCGTTCTTAACAGTCAAAAATTTTGCGTTTGCTAGTACAGCGATTGAATTGTTTTGCATTAAGTGAAGATGGAAGAGAGTCACAGTGATATAATTAGAAGGGCTGAAGCGTTAAATTTAGCATCGTTGCGGTTTGGGTCTTTTTCTCCGGGAATTCCCTCAAAGGATTAATTATAAGGTACCTAATTAATGACATTGCACCAGCCAAGAAGGCTTAAAAACTGATCGAAGAAAAATGATAATAAGGCAGTTGCAAGAGTCTGAACTTTCATATTTTTTATAAAGAAAATGAAAGTACTTGATGAGCTGAGAACAATGGTGCCTTTTGTCTTTTCCTAAGTGTCCCGGTTTTATAGATACACAAGCGTAAAGTAGTAGAGGGATGATGGGAAGTAGACCCCCAAAAATGACCTTGATTTTGAACCTAACCTTAAAAAGAGTAGAGGTGAATGTAGGCTAACATTTTAAGGTATTACCAACCTAACCTAACCTAACTTCGATCTTCCAGAGGCGGATCGTCCAGCGGCGGACCTTCCAGAGGTGGATCGTATATTTTGCGGTGTTGCCAACTTAATCCAACCCAACTATATGTTACATAACATTTCAGTAGATTGCATCATCTCCCACTCTCATTCACCGTTGATTAATCAAGTTGAAACTTGATTTGTTCAAGATTTAACCTGTAGTGTGTTACTTAACGTGCAAGAATATTGCATCAGCACCCTTCTCTCTCGCAGAAGGTCTCCCCCCCCAATATTTGTATGATCTCAATGGTCAGGTCTTAACGAGATGTAAAAAAACCTGGGAGGGGGGGGGGGGGGGGGGGGGGGGTAACTCCCTCCCCCTCCATTCTCGAGTAATCGGAGGAACAACAATTTTTACTGTCTTAAATGAAGTAACTCCTTGAAGGACTCCTAAGAATGGCAAGGGGGGTAACCCCCTCCCCCTCCATTCTCGAGTAATCGGAGGATCAACAAATTTTTATTGTTGCGTTTTCTGAAGTCGACGAGTTAAGATCGAAATTAGGGAGAAGGGGTACCCGCACTTGAACGGTTACTGAGTTAACAAAGTGCGGTTTACCCCCTCCCCTCACAACCTTTTGCTCTCCCCTATCCTCATATCTCTTTCTTCCTTACGCACGCGTCTTTGGACTTATCAAGACTCGCATCAACAAGTGTTAATCCGTGCGCTATTAGCTTGAAGAACTTGAACATTAGGTTAGGCTAGGATAGGTTACTTGTAACTTAACCTAATCTTACATAATGTTCATATCTTACAACCACTAGCTTTTTTTTTTTTTTTTTTTTAATACTTCCGTTCATTAAAATATGAAACCAAGTATTTATTTGAGAGGTTAAAAAGGAAAAAAAGAAATAAGCTGACGAAACATTTTTTAAAATTTAAAAATACATATTAGATTTTATTAATTGAAAAATAATGACATGAAAGGTTATAGAAAGTGATGGCCTTTACAAAATTTGACGATTTGAACGTCAGAATTATTTCATTTACACAAAAAGGGTATAAGAGAGGAAGAAAATTAGGCATTAAATTTTAAAACTCTATGTTGTACAAACAATTAGCGCGTACGTATTACGTTTCCAGACAGAGGTTGGTAAGAGTAAAGTACATCGTGCACTAAAATAGCGGAGACAGAGGTAGCTGGTGGGAAATTATCGGCGGCTTCCATCTCAATTTTGATATCCAGTGACCCTGGTTTGATGATGTCTTCGTAAGTACATTTCATTACGAACATGGGGTTCTCCGACTTGAACTTGTTCAAAGTCAATGGAGGTTCGCAGAGTTTCTCACCGTTCGAATAATCGGTTATAAAATTCAGGTAGTTCTGATAAAAGTTGAGAAAATTGTTGCGGTCGAAATCCTCGTTAAGATTCTCGTACGGTACGGCGATATTGTTCAGATGTACTTTAAAAGAGCGCAATTTAACATGATCAAATTTACTTGCATCCTTGGTCTCTTCATCCATGCGGTCCGTTTGGAACATCAGGATGATGTAGGACGGAGCCTCCACATTGCTTGTTGTCATGAGCTTCCAAGTCTCCCTGTTGCTGATGGGTAGTTGAGGATATTCGTAGGTATCCCAACTCCGGAATCCGATCTGAAATGATGCGTTCCTCCGGACCTGGTCGAGGATCGCTTTCTCAGGCTCCAAGTTGAATTTCACCTGAGGCATGATCCAGCGGACTTTGGTTACTTCGAGCGTCACAGCATTTTTCTCAGCGCCTTCTTTCAGTGTATAAACGTTCTTGTCGGTGCGAGAGCGGATCAATACCAATTCTTGCTTGAGACGAATGAGGACCTCCTTGTAGTCATTGGCGAATCCGAGGAGCACACTCAAAGGTACAAGAGCCCGAAACACTTTGTCGGTTTCGTCTACGACTGGTCCTCCCCACCCGGCAATCTCGAGAGCGGCGGCTTCATCTTTGGTGTGGGTCAACAGGATTTTAGCGGTGCTGGTGATTCCGACGTTACGCGTTCTATCGATTTCCACGCCGTTCAACTCGTAGCGGACTTGCTCGAACAGGTAAGCGATCGCGTTGTTGCTGAGAATGACGGTTTTTCCATCGTCTTTTGCGGCACCATTCGATTTCGGTAGGTAATGGACCTTTCCTTCGACAAGCAGCCTAGATTCGCCCGGGATGGTGTACAGGTCCTGACTGTGGATTGGGATGCGGATCTCATCGCTGTTCCGGAACGCGGCCACGTACGGCTGATAAGAATGCTGTTGGAGATAACTGAAATTATCAGGGTTGTTCATCTGCAATCTCACTGTATCTAAGCTAACTTCTTGCTTCTCTCCTCCGTTTCCGTCTTCCTCTTCCCCTTCGTCCTCGTATTCCTCTTCGTCCTCGCATTCCTCTTCGTCGTCTCCTCCTTCTTCTGTAACATCTTTTTCCTCCTCTCCCTCTACTTTCATTATCTTAGGAATGACTTCCGGCGGGTATCCTTCACTAAGCTCCCTCTTGCACCTTGAGGTGTGCGGTGTATCTTCGTTTTCGTCCGCATCTTCGTACGGCGGATCTATGGATGCTTTTTGTAAGAGTACGTTCAAAGGATTAGTTACAGGTTTGGATGTATTCTCTAAAGCGGTGGTTGCCTCCCTTTCATTACGTCGAAGCGTGTCAAATTTCTTCTGGATACTATTTCGAGCCTCGATCATTGGATCTTGCGGTTCTTCCGAGGTCTCAGATTCCGTGTCCATCGAATTTCCTTCCTCCGAATCCGATGGCAGCGGCGACATCTGTTGACTGCTACTTGAAATGGATGAAGCACTTACCCGGAACCTTCTGATATTTCGTTCCCCTCCGTGAGTCGCCGACTCCTGTGACGTCAGGTTTTTCGATATGGGTTTAACCATAGTTGGACGAGGATCGTGGCTATGCACCAATCTAGACTTCACCGTATCGATCGTCCCATCCGGTCCAAATGTTATGACTTTGCTTGTACAAAAATTGTTACAGCATCTCCAAGTCTTTTGTCCATATTGGCTGATGTGGCTTAGGTAAAAATTGAAATTGTCAACAGTCAATCGTGGTTTTCCACGAGAATTAAAAGAAAGCCGATACATGTCTTCATTCGGCTGAAGAGACATCCTTGCACAATGGAGATTCGCGCACGATTGGAGCACCTTCCTCCAAAACTCGCGTATTTATAACGAACCGAGCTACACCTGCAACCGCTAGAGGGGACAAGCTACAACGGAGCGCACTAAGCAACCCAAATATGTGGAGACCCAAACATGGTGCTATATGGGAATGTGGAGACCCAAACATGGTGCTATATAGGAATGTGGAGACCCACACATGGTGCTATATAGGAATGTGGTGACCCACACATGGTGCTATATAGGAATGTGGAGACCCACACATGGTGCTATATAGGACTGTTTGGGTCGAAAAATTCCTATATAGCACCATGTGTGGGTCTCCACATTCCTATATAGCACCATGTGTGGGTCACCACATTCCTATATAGCACCATGTGTGGGTCTCCACATTCCTATATAGCACCATGTTTGGGTCTCCACATTCCCATATAGCACCATGTTTGGGTCTCCACATATTTGGGTTGCTTAGTGCGCTCCGTTGTAGCTTGTCCCCTCTAGCGGTTGCAGGTGTAGCTCGGTTCGTTATAAATACGCGAGTTTTGGAGGAAGGTGCTCCAATCGTGCGCGAATCTCCATTGTGCAAGGATGTCTCTTCAGCCGAATGAAGACATGTATCGGCTTTCTTTTAATTCTCGTGGAAAACCACGATTGACTGTTGACAATTTCAATTTTTACCTAAGCCACATCAGCCAATATGGACAAAAGACTTGGAGATGCTGTAACAATTTTTGTACAAGCAAAGTCATAACATTTGGACCGGATGGGACGATCGATACGGTGAAGTCTAGATTGGTGCATAGCCACGATCCTCGTCCAACTATGGTTAAACCCATATCGAAAAACCTGACGTCACAGGAGTCGGCGACTCACGGAGGGGAACGAAATATCAGAAGGTTCCGGGTAAGTGCTTCATCCATTTCAAGTAGCAGTCAACAGATGTCGCCGCTGCCATCGGATTCGGAGGAAGGAAATTCGATGGACACGGAATCTGAGACCTCGGAAGAACCGCAAGATCCAATGATCGAGGCTCGAAATAGTATCCAGAAGAAATTTGACACGCTTCGACGTAATGAAAGGGAGGCAACCACCGCTTTAGAGAATACATCCAAACCTGTAACTAATCCTTTGAACGTACTCTTACAAAAAGCATCCATAGATCCGCCGTACGAAGATGCGGACGAAAACGAAGATACACCGCACACCTCAAGGTGCAAGAGGGAGCTTAGTGAAGGATACCCGCCGGAAGTCATTCCTAAGATAATGAAAGTAGAGGGAGAGGAGGAAAAAGATGTTACAGAAGAAGGAGGAGACGACGAAGAGGAATGCGAGGACGAAGAGGAATACGAGGACGAAGGGGAAGAGGAAGACGGAAACGGAGGAGAGAAGCAAGAAGTTAGCTTAGATACAGTGAGATTGCAGATGAACAACCCTGATAATTTCAGTTATCTCCAACAGCATTCTTATCAGCCGTACGTGGCCGCGTTCCGGAACAGCGATGAGATCCGCATCCCAATCCACAGTCAGGACCTGTACACCATCCCGGGCGAATCTAGGCTGCTTGTCGAAGGAAAGGTCCATTACCTACCGAAATCGAATGGTGCCGCAAAAGACGATGGAAAAACCGTCATTCTCAGCAACAACGCGATCGCTTACCTGTTCGAGCAAGTCCGCTACGAGTTGAACGGCGTGGAAATCGATAGAACGCGTAACGTCGGAATCACCAGCACCGCTAAAATCCTGTTGACCCACACCAAAGATGAAGCCGCCGCTCTCGAGATTGCCGGGTGGGGAGGACCAGTCGTAGACGAAACCGACAAAGTGTTTCGGGCTCTTGTACCTTTGAGTGTGCTCCTCGGATTCGCCAATGACTACAAGGAGGTCCTCATTCGTCTCAAGCAAGAATTGGTATTGATCCGCTCTCGCACCGACAAGAACGTTTATACACTGAAAGAAGGCGCTGAGAAAAATGCTGTGACGCTCGAAGTAACCAAAGTCCGCTGGATCATGCCTCAGGTGAAATTCAACTTGGAGCCTGAGAAAGCGATCCTCGACCAGGTCCGGAGGAACGCATCATTTCAGATCGGATTCCGGAGTTGGGATACCTACGAATATCCTCAACTACCCATCAGCAACAGGGAGACTTGGAAGCTCATGACAACAAGCAATGTGGAGGCTCCGTCCTACATCATCCTGATGTTCCAAACGGACCGCATGGATGAAGAGACCAAGGATGCAAGTAAATTTGATCATGTTAAATTGCGCTCTTTTAAAGTACATCTGAACAATATCGCCGTACCGTACGAGAATCTTAACGAGGATTTCGACCGCAACAATTTTCTCAACTTTTATCAGAACTACCTGAATTTTATAACCGATTATTCGAACGGTGAGAAACTCTGCGAACCTCCATTGACTTTGAACAAGTTCAAGTCGGAGAACCCCATGTTCGTAATGAAATGTACTTACGAAGACATCATCAAACCAGGGTCACTGGATATCAAAATTGAGATGGAAGCCGCCGATAATTTCCCACCAGCTACCTCTGTCTCCGCTATTTTAGTGCACGATGTACTTTACTCTTACCAACCTCTGTCTGGAAACGTAATACGTACGCGCTAATTGTTTGTACAACATAGAGTTTTAAAATTTAATGCCTAATTTTCTTCCTCTCTTATACCCTTTTTGTGTAAATGAAATAATTCTGACGTTCAAATCGTCAAATTTTGTAAAGGCCATCACTTTCTATAACCTTTCATGTCATTATTTTTCAATTAATAAAATCTAATATGTATTTTAATTTAATAAATGTTTCGTCAGCTTATTTCTTTTTTTCCTTTTTAACCTCTCAAATAAATACTTGGTTTCATATTTTAATGAACGGAAGTATTAAAAAAAAAAAAAAAAAAGCTAGTGGTTGTAAGATATGAACATTATGTAAGATTAGGTTAAGTTACAAGTAACCTATCCTAGCCTAACCTAATGTTCAAGTTCTTCAAGCTAATAGCGCACGGATTAACACTTGTTGATGCGAGTCTTGATAAGTCCAAAGACGCGTGCGTAAGGAAGAAAGAGATATGAGGATAGGGGAGAGCAAAAGGTTGTGAGGGGAGGGGGTAAACCGCACTTTGTTAACTCAGTAACCGTTCAAGTGCGGGTACCCCTTCTCCCTAATTTCGATCTTAACTCGTCGACTTCAGAAAACGCAACAATAAAAATTTGTTGATCCTCCGATTACTCGAGAATGGAGGGGGAGGGGGTTACCCCCCTTGCCATTCTTAGGAGTCCTTCAAGGAGTTACTTCATTTAAGACAGTAAAAATTGTTGTTCCTCCGATTACTCGAGAATGGAGGGGGAGGGAGTTACCCCCCCCCCCCCTCCCAGGTTTTTTTACATCTCGTTAAGACCTGACCATTGAGATCATACAAATATTGGGGGGGGAGACCTTCTGCGAGAGAGAAGGGTGCTGATGCAATATTCTTGCACGTTAAGTAACACACTACAGGTTAAATCTTGAACAAATCAAGTTTCAACTTGATTAATCAACGGTGAATGAGAGTGGGAGATGATGCAATCTACTGAAATGTTATGTAACATATAGTTGGGTTGGATTAAGTTGGCAACACCGCAAAATATACGATCCACCTCTGGAAGGTCCGCCGCTGGACGATCCGCCTCTGGAAGATCGAAGTTAGGTTAGGTTAGGTTGGTAATACCTTAAAATGTTAGCCTACATTCACCTCTACTCTTTTTAAGGTTAGGTTCAAAATCAAGGTCATTTTTGGGGGTCTACTTCCCATCATCCCTCTACTTAAAGTAATAAAAAATCGTGTGCGTAGTGACGCGGAATTCCCATTTAAAACAATGTATTTTGGGCTAAAATCTCATCTACGGAACAATGGGACTTAATTGGAAACCGAAGGCATCTCTGTTCTCAGCTAATCAAGTACATTCATTTCCTTTATAAAAAACAAAACATTTCAGACCCTTGAAACTGCCCCATTATGAAGATATTATGATCACAATTTTAGATTGTACATTGTCAAATGACGGATCTTATTTTGATAGACACTTGTCTTTTTGGAAGGCATCAATTCGATGACAAGGCGCAGGGCTCTTAAAACGTCCCCTCTGCTCGCCCGAGGCACGTAGCTAATGTAATTTTAAATGGGAAAACAGAATTACGAGCACACCTATCTTTTTGATGTCTTTAATCGCTGATAAAGCGCAGGGCTCTCGAAACGTCCCCTATGCTCTTCCGGGGCACGCGCCTAATGTAATTTTAAATTGGAAAACAGAATTACGAGCACACCTATCTTTTTGAGGTCTTTAATCGCTGATAAGGCGCAGGGCTCTCAAGACGTCCCCTCTGCTCTATCGGAGCACCGTCAATGTAATTTTAAATGGGAATACAGAATTACGAGCACACCTATCTTTTTGGTGGGCTTTTAGTCGCTGAAAAGGCCCGGGCCCCTCGAAACGTCCTTTCTGCTCTTCCGGGGCATCGTTCATGTTAATTTAAATGGGAAAACAGACTTACGAGCGGTGTTCGCTTTCCACAGATCACGTGACTTGCCAGTAAAAACAACCAAGGTGCATTTACCTGAAACAATACGAAACGAAAAAACCTCATCAGATTTTCTACATGAATACAGACGAAGGAGTAGATAAAGTCAGCGAATTACATAGTGTTAGTCGACTCCTGAGATTTCGACTGAGAATCATTTAGGCCACCCGCAATAGACTATTTTCGTGGAGGGATCTGAAGGAATTTCGTATCTCGAATATCGTATCTATTGCCGCACGTAGGAGTATTTACCCCCAAAAACCTGGCCAAAAATATTTGCGTGTTCTTGAATATTTGAAAATCGATTTTGGTTAATTTTCTAATTTAAACTCAAAACTCCTATTGCACGGTTTATGGTTGGAAAAGGGGTAAAAAATTAAGAATTTTGGCTCAAACCAAAGGTCGATAGCTCATTCTTTTGTCGAGTTATTGACGCTTATTTCATAAAAAAGGCTTGACTTCAACATGTTTTTTTAAAAAAAAAGGGGGCAATTTCTTGCAATTTTTGACTGTTGGAGCAGTTGCCGAAGAGGGTCTACTCCAACCCCCTTGTTTTGGTTGTGCCCGGTTTTGCCCGGAACGTATTCAAAATTGCCTTTTTTTAAAAAGATAGAGCCTAAAATTAGAGATTTTTTTCATGTCCATTTTAAATTAGACGTAAAAGGGTCAGAAATGCACGGAAAAATAAATTGTTGCCATCAAAATGAAGCACATACCATCTAAAACAACGTCCATAATCGCTGAAATGTTTGGATGCCCCAACGCTTGTCCTCGACGGAAAATGTTGACAGATTATTAACAGCGCTTCGAGCGGTGAACAACCGCAGGTGCGTCGAGCGCTCAGTTCCATGTTGTCGCCTAAACAGTAGATAAACGTAGATGTTCTGACACATCTATTACGTAATAGAGCGGTTACTTACCTCTCAAAAACCATCAATAGTTTGTTTTTTGGACGACTTTTCAATTTTCCGTTTTTGGCCAGGTTTTCGGGTCAAATACTCCTACGTGTGCCGTTGCAGGACCTCTAATTCCAAACAAACTCTGGTTCAATGTACGTATTTTCCCCAATAGCGCATTTTTGAACGGCAAATGATATTAAATCAAACACTTAATGCGACCTTATAGCGATCATGAATTCTACGTCTGCGAAAATGCTTAATTGTGCCTGGTTCGACAGCTAAAACTGTCGAAATAAACAAAATATTTCAGCTTTAACGATGCATTTGGATGTCGAAATCGCCCGACTTCTCGCCCATTCCACAACAACAACAATAACATTTCACATTTGGAAGATTCCAACTTAATAGACTGTTTTAGTAGAGCGACATATCGTATCGATTGCCGTCCGAGGGCCTCTGGTTCCAAACAAACTCTGGTTCAATGTAATTTCCCCATAAGCGAACTTTTGAACGGAAATTTAGGGTATTAAATCAAACAATTAATACGACCTTGTTGCGATTATGAATTCTACGTCCTCGTAAATGCTTAATTATGCCTGGTTCCTTGACTAAAACTGCCGAAATCAATAAAATATTACAGATTAAATGTTGCATTTGTAGGTTAGAATCGCCCGAAATCCCGCCAATTCCACAACAACAACAATAACATTTGGGTGATTCCAATTTCCAACCTCCAAACGCATCGTTTAATCTGTAATATCTTGTTGATTCCGGCAGTTTTACGGGTGGAACCAGACAAAATTAAGCATTTTTGAGGACGGAGAATTCATAATCGCAAAAAGGTCGCATAAATTGTTTGATTTAATACCCTAAATTTCCGTTCAAAAATCCGCTTATGGGGAAATTACATTGAACCAGAGTTTGTTTGGAACCAGAGGCCCTCGGACGGCAATCGATACGATATATCGCTCTACTAAAACAGTCTATAATGCAACATTACTAATAAATTTAAAAAATAAAAACAACTATAAATAGAAAAATATCTCTCTTCTATTTCTTTAAAGAGAATGAACTTTCCTCGTTTGGTTTAATCTTGAATATCGTGTTGATTTCGGCAGTTTTAGTAGTGGAACCAGGCATAATTAAGCATTTTTTTCGAAGACAAAGAATTCATAATCGCAAAAGGGTCGAATTAATTGTTTGAATTAACATCCTAATTTTCGTTATCCCTTCAAATCCGGCACTATTACAAACCATTCTCACAAATTTTTCATCAATCTCAACAAATATAATGAACTTCCCTCGTTTGGTTTGATGTGCATAGTGATTTTTTTATACATATAAAGCCACGCTAATTTGGTGGCACAAATGTGTCCCTTCAGTACACAAGGGGTTAAAAAATGCGCTTATGGGGGAAAGTAGGTACATAGAATCAGAGTTTATTATAGGAAATAAGGCTACTCAAACGGTAATCATAACGATATATCGCTCTACTAAAAAAATCAATGCTCCAATTCATTGCATTAGATTGAACACCATTAATGAATCGACACATCTAGAGGTCCCAATGAATGCTCGATTCAGAGCTACCGTTTTGCGTATATTCAATAGCATTTTTCAATACACCGATTATTCCACCGGTTGAGAAAGTATTACACAGTTTAGTTCAGTGTATGACTGTCGTGCACTAAAAAATACTATGATCTGTAGTATTTTCTCAACCGGCGCGGTGGAGTCATAGATGACATTAATAAACTTGCGGATATTTTAATTCATCCACGTCGTTTCCATCGATTGAGAAAATATTACAGATTACGGACCAAATAACATTCGGTCCCGAGCTTGACTTACGTTCGTAAGCTCTCTAATTTGGTCAAAATCGCACGCTAGATGCACGCAATTTATACTCTGTTCGGGATAAGAAGTCCGATGGGAAGTCAGGTAAAAACGCACTATATTGCAACGCAGCGGTTCCTGTGCCGTCGATTCTCAGCCACTTTGTTCGTTCGCACGAGACCTGCCTTTCAGACCTTTTTATTTGAAGAGACAGTACCGTGAACTGACCAATTACACTGTCCTTTGAACGCCCACTCGAAAATTAAACTTTTGCGGCATTTGCGAATTTTGAATAACCGATTTTAAATTTAAATTCTACTCAACGCGCACAGAAAAATGATACCTAACGACGGTTCAATGTGTAATTTTTCAAAGATTACGGCTTTCAGAAATCACTCAATAAGGAGTGCCAAAATCTTTGGAAAATTACATATTGAACCGCCATCAGGTATCATTTTTCTGTGCGCGTTGAGTAGAATTTAAATTTAAAATGGGTTATTCAAAATTCGCGAATGGGGCAAAAGTTTAATTTTCGAGTGGGCGTTCAAAGGACAGTATAATTGGTCAGTTCACAGTACTGTCTCTTCAAATAAAAAGGTCTGAAAGGCAGGTCTCGTGCGAACGAACAAAGTGGCTGAGAATCGACGGCACAGGAACCGCTGCGTTGCAATGTAGTGCGTTTTTACCTGACTTTCCATCGGACTTCTTATCCCGAACAGAGTATAATGCTCGGGACCCAACATTATTCGGTCCCATAGTATTTTCGTGCAGTGCAGGCATACAATGAACTGAACTGTGTTTTCTCAATCGGTGGAATCATCAGTGAATTGAAGAATGCCATTGATTATCCGCTAAAAGGCAGCGCTGGCTCGATTTGACAACAAAGGACACGGATATTATTGCGGAAACAATGTGGATTGACCCAACAATGGGCCGAGAACTGTGTAATTAATAAACTTACAGCTGACCAACAAAGTTGCTAAGGGGGATAAAAAAAAAAAAAAAAAAAAAAAACTAGCAGTGAATAATTGCAGCCTTCTAGCTCGAGCCTCGGACAAAAAGTTATAATCTATTACATTTGAAGCTGTGGCAAAGTACTTACATTTGATAATCAGACACGCAAGTGTAGATACTGATTAGCACTTTGGTAAATAAATATGTTTTCCATAATACAAGAAAACCAATTTTTACCATTATACGACATCTGACCCTAAAAGCGGAATCATCATCCTTCGTGTTCGTCAAAAACAGAAACAATAGCGCGTCCAGGAAAATTTCGTTTTCTCTCTCTCTCTCTTTGTCAATTAAACTTCATGTGTTGGAAAAGGACAGAAACAGGGGCTGAGGTAAATCACGTGGACAACCGCTACAGCCATCACTTTTTAACACATGTGTTTAAATGGGGGCAAGAGAGAGAAACATACATTTCTAGCTAAGACTATGAAATGAATTCGTTACAAAAACGGGCCCATAGGACCCTTAACCCTTTCATACCTGGTGTACTTACACTTCAATGTACAGTCGGCGAATTAAATAATATCAGTCGACTCCTTAAATGTTTGCAAGGTAGGTCACCTACAATGATACAACTGTATTAACTTTAAATGTGATAAGTATTGCAGGTTGCCTACCTAAACCAAAATCTGAGGAGTCAACTGACATTTTTAATTCGTTGACTGTACATCCGAATAACATAGAATCTTATGCAGAGAGTGAAAATACATAGGCGGCGCGTATAAGGGGCTATTGGGGCTATAGCCCCCCCCCCCACTTTTTTTGAGAACGAGGAGCTAAAAAAATTTTTGAACGAGAAAAAAAGAAAAAAAGGAGAAAAGGGAACAGGGAAAAAAGAGAAAAAGGAAAAAAGAGAGAAAAAGAGAAAAAGCAGAATGAAAAAATGTTATTTTGAAAAAGAAGAAGAAAGAAAGAAAAATAAAAAAGGAAGAAAAAGAAAGAAAGAAAAAAAAAAAGCCGTTGATTTTTAGTCCACCCACTTTTTGACCCCAGGCGCCACCCATGTGAAAATATGATATGTATATCTTTTTATAAGAGTAAATCGTTCCCAGATCAGATATGAGAGCCAAAAATCCGTTCCTGAACAAAAATTATTTTCAGGTTTGAAAGGGTTAGTTAAGTAGGGGCATTTTGTAATCGGTACTTATCAAATACTTGCAATTTTTCAAATACTTGCAAATTAACGGACATTTGATTTGATTTGTCACAATCGAGACATCGAATGTGGCTGTGACGTCATTAGCTCCAGTATCTTTGACGTCTTGTCTATGGATCGCATAAAATATATGCGTGTCATAATATGCGGAGCTATTTGTAATAGTGATACCTTGAGAACGGCAAATTGGCAAACAACTTGATTTTTAAATCGTTACCCAACGACCGCATTATTACGGAGCTGAACGATTAGGTACCGTTGAAGGATTATCAATTAATTAATCACCATGCGACTATCCTTTTCACCGTTAGAGAGAGGATAAACATTGAGAATTGGAAAGTCATTCGTTAAAGAAACGCGGGATTTTTTCGGTGATGATTCAAAGGAAAGCGATGGATTATACATACACGAATTAAAAACACAAAAACAAAAGATTAACAGAATAGACTCAATAGTAGGCCAGAGTTGGGAGACAATCGATTTAGTGATGACGTCACAATCAAAATTGAATCCAAACAAATGCTATACCTCGCTCAATTTTCTGAAGTAACCCATAAGAAAGTAGATCCACATTTTCGAACGCTAATTCATACTAGTGAACAACCAGATTTCTCAAATTTTATTGAATCGGTGGATTCCATGCACCTTAAATTATCTATTCACTCTAACATGATGGGGCAATTGCAAGGAAAAAAAAATAAGCCAAGTTTTTGAAAGGCGGCTCAGTACTTTCTGAGATAATGCACCTTTTGAGTGAGAAAACAAAAATTCGGGGAAAACACAGTTTAAAAATTCCAGGGGGGGGCACTTTAAATACTTAATGCAAAAAACACCTATTTGTATTTCTTTTAGTGAAATTACTCTTAAAGAGTAAACTACTCATCAGAAATGAGTGAATTTGGTCTTAAATCAAAGCTGAGGATAAAAAAAGTTATAGCTAACAAACAAGTTTTAGACATTTGACCAAAATCTTCGTTCAACTCCCCTTAACATATTTGTGAACATACGAAAATCGTGATCAGGGTTTCAACGATAGAACTTAAATTTTGGTTAACAGACGTTTCGTCCCGTTTTTTTCGTCCGCTCGACTTTTGTCCACTCTTTTTCGTCCTATGAAAATTGGTCCTTGATAATTCGTCCAATCAAATTTCGTCCTGTAGAGCAATTGGTCCTTTTATTATTTTTGTCCTCAACTGCAACGTCCATGAGTTAAAAGTCCAATTATTTTTTTGTCCAAAGTATGTCTTTTGTCCTGTAATTTTAGTTCAATTTTTTTATGCCCTTAACAAAAAGTTGGTTTCGTCCAATGCTCCATTTCGTTAGTTTACAGGTGAAATAAAATGAAGAAGTAGAATTCCACCAAAAGCAAATTAATATTGTATTATTTTACTAGGTGTTTTATTAATTTATCTTTTGAGAAAATGCAATGCCCAGAAAAAAAGTGAAAAGAAAAGTTTTTATTGAGCTTCATCGTGAAACAGGAACACATAGGATCTACTTTCGATGGAATCTTTCCTTCAGAAGAGGTTTCTCAGAGGTTTAATAGACTTTTAAGGTAAACCAACGCGGTTAACTTGATTTATATCCTTTTGTGGCGGTGCGTGCCATATGGCATCTGGCAACGGTTGCATTTAATCCATTTAAACTCATGTAAATTTTAACTCATGTAAACTCTATTTTATAACTATGGTAGAATCCAATTGAATACGTTCTCTGGTATTGAAATAAAGACTCACAAAATTTACCTGTAAACCAACAAAAACGAACATAAATTTGTATAGGACGAACCAAACTCTTTTTTGAGGACAAAAAACATTGGACTAAAATCACGGGACAAAAGACATACTCTGGACCTAAAAATAAATGGACTAAAAACTTATGGACGTTACAGTCGAGGACAAAAATAATGAGTGAACCAATTGTGCTACGGGACGAAAATTGAAAGGACAAATTATCAAGGACAAAATGTCGTGGACGAAAATGTATGGACGAAAAAAAGTGGACGAAAAAAACAGGACGAAAAGTCTTGTAACCTAAATTTTTGAGCTAGATTACAGACATATGCCGTTGAAATAACACGAAAGTCCTTTAATAACCTTGTAAGGACCAAATCCGAATATACTCATTTTCCTGTTCTAGTCTATTTCACATATTATGTTTCAGTCTTTATTCCAGATAAAGGCGATTATCGAAGAAAACACTAACAGAATACGGTTTCGTTCGAGCGCCTTTAATTCATTGCATAGGCAATTCCAACTCCCCCAAGTACGAACAGTTAACTACCTTCCCTATCTAAACGGAAGCGTGGCGTTCTTTTGAATTAACCTCGCCTTCAATGCGCCGTATAGGCAATTCCAACTTCCCCGAGTGCGAACAGTTAACTACCTTCACTTTATAAACGGAAGAGTAGCGTTCTTTTAAATTAACCTCGCCTTCAAATTATCGTATAGACCCTTCCAACTCCCCGAGTACGAACAGTTATCTAGCTTCCCTATAAATACGGAAGAGTGGCTTTGCTTTGATCTAACCTGGCCTTCAGAGGGTTGAAACCATTTGCTTTGATTTTTTAGAAGTTGTAATTTTTTTGTTCTAAATCAACGATTTTATGGAAACTTTCAGAACACTGCCACTCATTCAAGCCCCTCAAATAAAGCGAGAGTAAGTCTCTTCTGGACTGCACCAAAGGATCTCAGCGAGACAGTCCACTTCAAGTAAGTACAAAAACAAATCATAAAAGTTCATTCTACAGTTCATATACAGGGTGTATCAGAAACATATGTCGTCCTTGGAACCACGTACGCTATAGAGGTCAAAATAAGAATCCCCCCCCCACTGACCATGGGTTCAAAAGCGCCCCCCTTTGCCCCCTAAACTTTCAAAAAATGTGTCATTTTTACTTTCTCACAACCAACAAAGTTAGATATTGAGAAAGTATGGCGATGACGCAGGTGTCTGCCTGTCTGTATCCCCAAATTTTGCAAAGAAATCGCTTTTAACATCCACAGAGGGACTTATTTATTTTATTTATTTATTTATTTATTTATTTATTTATTTATTTATTTATTTATTTATTTATTTATTTATTTATTTATTTATTTATTTATTTATTTTATGAAATTTGAAATTGTAAGCAAGTTACGGTGGATGAAAGGTTTCCATTAAAATCAGTGGGTAAACATTGGGAAAAATTGGAACATTTCAAATAAAGCTGTTTGAATTTTGATGAAAATTTGCAAAAACATTCTGCAACCAGCCCACTGTAAAATTAACCCCTTAAGGGGGGTCTGGGGGTCTCCCCCAAAAAATGTAAGAGGGTCTGGAGTCCTCCCAGATTAATTTTGATGTGAGGAAGTGTTCGTGGGGTATTCCCTACAGTTTATTTTGGAATAACGACCATCATTATGAACCTTAAAAATCACGAAAATTAGAGTCCCTAGGTAATTTTACAGGTATAGGATCCAATGATGGCCTGGAGAAATTCAGAAATTAAGTCTGACTGTACTTTTCAGGCAATCTTGTACCTTCAACGGCGCAAATTTTATGTTACGGATTGAAAATTTGAAAGATAATTACTCAAATACGATGGGGGGAAAACTCTAAGAAAGATTTTTGATCCTTTTCATATTTTTCGATAAGACATCGATGATTTTACAAAACTTGCGTGGATATTTTACTTAATTAACGGCGTTTCCACCGATTGAGAAAAGATAAGAGATCAGAGTATTTTCATGCAATGCGGTCATACAACGAACTGTTTAATCTTCTCTCAACCGGTATGAAACTATAGGTTAAGTGAAAAATGCCTTTGATTATACGCAAAACAGCAGCTCTGGTGAGCAAATGTGCATGAGATAGCAATTTTTACAAAAGTATATAGATTGACAAAATAGAAACAGGGTTATTCGCCGACACCCCCCAGCCCCCCTTTGCCGTTGTTGACAGCGTTGACCTTCTCGCAGCCCACGGTTACGTTCAGTTCGTTAATAACTATTCTTGTCGCTCCAGTGGCGAAGTCAAGAATTTTTCTGGGGGGGGGGGGGTCTGAAAATTGTCGGGGGGTGGGGGGGGGGGTCCAAAGATACTAATTTGGTAAAATTTGTCTGAAAACGCAAAAAATGACATTTTTTAGGGCAAATTTTGTTGTCAAGGGGGGGGGGGCCTCCAGACCCCCTGTAGTGTACCCCCCAAAGGCTACACCACTGTGTCGCTCGGACTCCTTAAAAGTGGGTCCACGACAAAGATTACAGTGGAAATATGGTTGCTTAGATTATGGATGTTTAAACTCTCCGGTGTCTTCTGACATTAAACTAAAAAATTACTCATGTTTAATCCAATTTGTCCATAGGTGGCTGTAGGTCAAGGTACTTATATTTAATAGGTATGCTCGACTCGCTTCCCGCGTCATCTTCAGTGGTGCGCAGTTCGAAACACATTCCAAGATGGCCGACAAAAGAAGAAAACATTTTATACTCTTTCCAGAAAACATCGGGCTATTTTTTGCTTTTCTAGAGAGGGAAGTCCAATGTTTTTTGGAAAGAGTATACAATGTTTTTTTCTTTTGTCGGCCATCTTGGAATGCATTTTTAACTACGCGCCACTGAAGATGACGCTGGAAGCGAGTCGAGCATACCTGTTAAATACAGGGTGTTTCTAAAACTTATGTCATCCTTTCTACCACGTATTTTTGAGGTCAAAATAAGACTTTTTTTCCTATAAACATGTGTCCGAAAATGCCCCCCTTTTGAGCTACAGCCCCCGAAAGTTTTAAAAAATTGTTGGTGTTTTTGGTATATCGACCATAATTATGAACCAAATGTCATGAAAATTGGTGTCCCGAGGTACTTTGACGTGTAGAATCCATTAATGACCTCGAGAAATTCAGAGATGAGGTCTGACTGTATTTTTCAGGTAATCTTATACCTTCAACGACACAAATTTTATGCAACGGATTAGAAATTTGAAAAATAAAAACTGAAATCAGATGGGAAAAGCTCTTAAAAAGATATTTGGTGCACTTTGTTTTGGTCGATACGACGCGTATTAAGCGAGATAATCGCTGCACAAGGTGGAAAAGTCAGCGCTTTTACTGTAGTGGGCGGGCCGAAGTAGCAGCGGAGTTGCGGGTTGCATACTTACTGTCGCTCTTCATGGTAAAAGCGCCGACTTTTCCACCTTGTGCAGCGATTATCTCGCATAATACGCGTCGTATCGACCAAAACAAAGAGAACCAAATATCTTTTTGAGAGCTTTTCCCATCTGATTTCAGTTTTTATTTTTCAAATTTCTAATCCGTTGCATAAAATTTGTGTCGTTGAAGGTATAAGATTGCCTGAAAAATACAGTCAGACCTCTTCTCTGAATTTCTCGAGGTCATTAATGGATTTTACACGTCAAAGTACCTCGGGGCACCAACTTTCATGACATTTGGGTTTCATAATTATGGTCGATATCCCAAAAAAAACCAACAATTTTTTAAAACTTTAGAGGGCTGTAGCTCAAAAGGGGGGCATTTTCGGACACACGTTTATAGGAAAAAAAAAGTCTTATTTTGACCTCAAAGATACGTGGTAGAAAGGATGACATAAGTTTTAGAAACACCCTGTATAAGTATCTTGGCTGTAGGTTCCAAATTTAAAAATGTGAACATAAGCCAAATAAATCTCGAGGGGGGGGGGAAAAAAAAACAAAAATAATATTAACCATTTTTTGGTTTATGTTTTCAGGTTTACGATCGTCAAGGACTACGTCAACTACTGGGTGCTCCAGGACTCGCCAAAATTGGTGGGTTTCGGCCTAAGCTAAAAGAGTTCATAAGCTTTGTGATTTAAGTATATGATTATTTTTAAGAGAAAAAGTCCCCGGTTTTCATTGATAAGACTCACTGCCACTAAAAAAAAAAAATGCCATAACAGAAAAGGGGGGAAAGGGATTGTTTTATTACTCACGTCCTTTTTGACTTGACATATTTTTATTTTTAATATTTTTCATGACGCCACACAATCATAGATTAGAAACTTGTAGTGTTAGATAGAATTAAATTGAATTTTTTATGTCCATTTTAAAACCTGTGTTTTAAATTATTTATACCTCCCCGCAAGGGAAATGAACATCTTTAAGCCTTTCGGTCACAGATCGCAGTGTGACCACTTTTCGCTGAAATATACACGGAAAAAAAGACTGGTAAAACCTACCATCTGCGCTGCTTCAAGGCTGATTTTGGAGTCAGCTATCAAGTAGATGGTAAATGCAACGTATATTATGGTAAATTAGGTTAACTTGTTTGTATATTTTACCATCATTTAATGAAATTTACCATACTTGATAGCTGACCCCAAAAATTAGCTTTGCAGATGGTAAATTCTACCAGTTATTTTTTCCCCGTGATACTAAGCATGGTTCCAGAACAAAAGTTGTCAAAATCAATTAGAAAACGTATATTTTTTTTTGTATTTTTAGGACAGATATGACAACGCCCCCAAAAAATTCCCCCAAAAAACAATAACATTCGGCCAGATGGCGGATTGAGCCTAAAAATTCCTAGGAAAATCTGCAACATTTAATTAATTTCGGTAAATTTCGTGTCGGAGCCACGCTTGAAAAACTAATTTCAAGGATTTACAATTATAGATTCACCATCGAAAAAAACGTTTCAGTTATTTAGTTTATTAGCTGACCGTTCAAAAGTGCTATTGTTTGAGAATTACGTTGACCTGGCTCGTAGGCGGATCCAGCAATCTGACAGCTGCACATTCTTACCGTTTAAAGGGTTTATGAGCACAGAATAATACAATCAGAACGGAAACTCCCATAAGAGCCAATGGAAGCAAGTTTGAAATCAAACGGCACCAATAATCACCGCTGTGGTCCTATATCCCAACATGGGGACGTGTGTGATTTGTGTTGAAACTCATTTATTTCAAAAATTTTCTGGAAAGAAATCTCAAGTTTCCGCCCTCATTTTTTATTCTAATGGCATTTCAGAATGAACTTTTCGCGGATCATGCCCTTTTAAATTTTTTTTTTTCACGCGCGAATCCAGATGAAAACATCCTATATAAAACATGGCGGACGCGAAATGAATTTGCTTCAAAATCCGACAGAGTTTCCGTTCTGATTGTATTATTCTGTGGTATGAGTAACAATCGATTCTTGAAGAGATTAAGGCTAATCGATTATTTCTCATGCAGTAAATTGGACGTAGATTCACCTTCGCAAAAACGTTACAGTTATTCAGTTTATTAATAGCTGACCGTTCAAAAGTGCTTTTGTTGGAGAATTACATAGTTGAACTGGATCATAGACGGATCCAGCAATCTGGCAACTGCACATTTTCCCATTTGAATGTATGAGTAACAATCGATTAATTCTTGAAGAGATTATAGCTCTGTGACAAATCGTTTTTTTTTTCTCATGCAATCAAATGGGAAGAATACACAGTTGCCAAATTGCTAGATTCGCAAATGAACCGGATTGCATTGATACGATCTAATCGGTTTTCTATAAAGGTAACATGCCTCCACAAACCTGCTTTTTTAACCCTTTCATGCACGCAATTTGGGATTTGATTTTTTAATACTTGGATTTTTTTAAACCGTTCAAAAGGACAATTTTCTAAGAATTTTGATGGGTTACAAAATTTTTTTGCAAAATGTCTATGTCTCAGAACATAGTGCAGGTCTTTCGAGTGTCGATGCGTTTTCGCATGATGGTTTTTTGCGGCCACCGAACTCCTGATCGCAAAAACCCTTTCGACAGCTCCTATCCACAATTTGTCGTCAATCAGCGAGCGGGAGCAAACCCTTGATGTGCAGCGGAGCGAGCAGTAAGGTTTGCCGTTTATCCATCACGCGCCGAATGAGGAATCTCCAATCCGCAATCCCCCCCCAATTTTACAATTAGACAGGACTGGATCATCGCTGATTGATGTGTGCGTCCCCAAACAGTGGAACGAGTCAATAAGAGACGCAGGCCATGGCGCGGCAACTTTAAATGCGCATATCTTTGTTGGTAAGCAACATAGAGGTTTGAAAGTGGTTTCATTTGTTTTATAGTAAAAATTCTAACAAGAACCCCCCTTTGGAATCTGTTTTTTGAGTGTGAAAACTTTCAATTTTCCATTTTTACATTCTCACTACTAACAAAATTGGAAATAGAGAAAAGTATTGCTGCAGTGGCGCAGAGATTTTGAAGGTATTTTGTTTCGATACTTGGCCCTCAACGACTAAGTAAATCATGGTAATAAAATTACAAAACAATGGGTCTCTTTCAAACTTTTGCTACAACGATTAAGAGTGTATAATCTAATGTAAAATCGTCTGAAAAGTCCATTGGTGGCATCAGAAAGTCATGAAATGCGATAATAAACTCACAAGAGACGTTTAATGAAATCCAAGATGGAGGTAAGTCATCGAGCAATCTGTATACATGCACCTTTTTAATATCCAAGGACTCCCAAAACGTTGACGCAACCTCACAGCTTCAGAGGTTAGGGTTTATTTACGCTGTGATTGGGTGTGATCGATATTGTGAAGTTGGCTACCCTTGGATGTTCGAGGTGCATGCATACAGGTTGCTCGATATTTTACCGCCATCTTAGATTTCATTAAACGTCTCTCGTGAGTTTCATACTACATGTTATGACTTTCTGATGCCACCAATGGACTTTACATGCGATTTTACATGCTATTGAGCACTCATAGCACTGTAGCAAAAGTTTGCAACAGTCCCATTGGCTCTCATCATGCCTAATACTATCCTAAAGAATATTCATCCATGAAGTCTCAATTTTATTTAACCATACATGTGGCTTGGAGGTGTAAATGCACAAACTTTCTGTGGCGTCTATCTGTCCGTCTGTCTGTAGCCATAAAACGTGAAACCCAGGAAAACCTTTTAACTATTGATCGATGTGCATCCAAATTTTTTCGCGTTAATTGGTGATAAGAAGGCCGCGAGAAGAACAGGTCTGCTCGTAAGTCAAAAGTCCCTTTCAAAATAAGACTGAGGGGTACCTCGGAAGAACAGAGGGGGCGTTTTGAGAGCCCTGAGCTACGTTGGCGAATAGAAGGCCGCGAAAAAAAACCGGTCTGCTCTAAAATCAATTTTCCTTTAAAATAACATTGGGGATGCCCCGAAAGAGCAGAGAAGACGTTTTGAGACCCCTGAGCCGCGTTGGGGGAAAAGAAGGCCGCAAGAAGCACAGGTCTGCTCGTAAGTCAAAAGTCCCATTTAAAATAACACGGGGGCTGCTTCGGAAGAAAAGAGGGGACTTTTTAAGAGGTGTAAATGCACACACTTTCTGTGGCGCTGTCTGTAGCAATAAAACGTGAAACCCAGCATAACGTTCTAACTATTGATCCATATATATTAAAATTTTGCGGAGATGCTGCGTTCAACATTCTCCAGGGGGGTTTTCTATTTGTTTTTTTGAAATTTTAATTTTTAGGTTACTTTTGGATGAAAAAAAAGGGTTTTTCCTTTAAAAATCAAGGGGAAATGGGTCAAAAAAGGAAAAATTTGAATTTTTTTTTTTTTTTTTTTTTTTTTTTAAATTTTAATTTTTAGGTTATTTATGGATAAAAAATGGTTTCCATTAAAATAAAGGGGAAAATGGGTAAAAAAAAAAAAATTTGAATATTTCAAAAATGGATCTTTGGATTTGGATAAAAAATATCAAAGGGGGTCTAGGGGTCCCCCCCAAAATATTGAAGGGAGGTCGGGGGGTTTTCCCCCAGAAACATCAAATGGGGGTCTGGGAGTCTCCTTCAGAATATCAAATGGGGGTCTCCCTAGAATCTCAAAAGGTCTGGGGGTCATCTCTAGAATATTAAAAGGGGTCTGAGGGTCTCCCTCAGAATATTAAAGGGGGGTTGGAAGCATCCTCCAGATTAAATTTGATAGACAAAAATACGGATTAAAAGGGGAAGTAGGCCGACAATAAATAAGAACTTCCGAGACTTTTCGGTGCACTCACAGCACCATTATCAATCGGAAAAATGCAATGCTATTTCCCCAATTCCCCTTGATTTTAATGGAAACCATTTTTCATCCATAAGTAACGTAAGAATTAAATTACAATGCTAGAGCTGTGTTAGAAATGATTCACATTCTAAAAAACAGAGACTCCATATGCAACTACCGGGCAGACGTGGAAAAGTTGAGTGTTGCATCCCTCTATTTTTTCCCAAACATTAACTACTGATTGAGGCTCTGTCTGTGTTTTTGTTGGTCTTTTTTGTTTATGTAACCGATGTTGCGGTATTTTGTTAATCAGTCCCTCTTCCATCTTTGTGGAGTGTGCTCCTCGTTCTGAGTATTTTTTTTTTTTTTTTTTTTTTTTTTTTTTTTTTATTTTTTTTTCCGTTTGATAATGGTGCTGTGAGTGCACCGAAACGTCTCGGAAGTTCTTATTTATTGTTGGCCTAGTTCCTATTTTAATTCGTATTTTGTCTATGATGTTTTTTTGGCCTTTTAGTTGAAATTTTTTTAATATTAAATTTGATGTGAGAAAGTTTTCGTAAGGTTATTTCCTAGAGTTCATCAGTCATATATCCCATGTCTAACCCGTTCCTTTGGCTCGTTCCAATGTGCGCCGCCGTGTCATACTGGCGCGGGTCGGGCGGGGGTGGGGGGGGCCGGGCCGTATTTTTTTGCGTTTTACGGACGCGGTCAGGTCGGATAAAGCCAGTAAGGTCCGAGAGCAGAGGCGAGAGGTTAGAAATAGCCGCTTCGAAGCAACTTTGTTTGTAAAATTATACGCGCGCGAACATCAATCTCCTCACACGGGATATACCTATACCTAAACCGATTTTAAAAAACCAGTCATCGCCCATCTTACCGGCTACGGCTACCGTTTTTTCAAGGTAAGTGACATCCCATTTTACAAATACCATCTCCGTATATCTCTAAGCCAGTTGCTTAATTTTTAATATTCACTGTTGCCGCATTGGAATTCATTTAAAATTAATTTTTTTTTTTTTTTTTTTTTTTAAAAAGCTTGGAATATAAATTTAAAATTGTTTAATTTTAATTAATTTTTAATTAAAAAATTTAAATTTTTTAAATTTGTTTTCTTTAAATTTTGTTTTCTTTAAATTTTTATAATTAAATTAATTTAATTAAATTAATTTTTTCTTATTTTGTTTTATAAAGCTTGGAATATTAATTAAATTGTTTAATAAAAAGTTGACGCAGACTAATTTAATCGAGACAGTCTCCGGAAAAAGGGCTCATAAAATGATATGAGTGCTGGACTGCTCGTATTATGAGTAAACTCAAAAGAGACTGTAACGCTGATTTTTCGGAAGAGCACACATGGTGTTTTAAAAAAAAAAAACAAACAAAAAAAAAAAAAAAACAAAAAAAAACAAAAAAACAAATAACAAGGATTTATTTTTTTTTCTTTTTTTTATAAAGCTTGGAATATTAATTGAATTTTTTTCATCAAAAGTAGAGGCAGACAAATTTTAATCGAGACAGTCTCCGGAAAAAGGGCTCATAAAATGATATGTGTGCTGGACTGCTCGTATTATGAGTAAACTCTAGAGAGACTGTAACGCTCATTTTCTCGGAAGAGCACACATGGGTTTTACAAAAAATAAACAAACAGGAAAAAAAAAAAAAAAAAAAAAAAAAAAAACAAATAACAAGGATTTATTTTTTTTTCTTTTTTTTATAAAGCTTGGAATATTAATTGATTTTTTTCATCAAAAGTAGAGGCAGACAAATTTTTAATCGAGACAGTCTCCGGAAAAAGGGCTCATAAAATGATATGTGTGCTCGACTGCTCGTATTATGAGTAAACCTAGAGAGACTGTAACGCTCATTTTCTCGGAAGAGCACACATGGTGTTTTACAAAAAATAAACAAACAAAAAAAAATTATTAAAATTTATGTTGTTTCTTTTTTAAATTTTAGCTTCAATTCCGCTGTTGTGTTTTTTTTTTGGTTGTAATTAGGGCTTCTATTTGTACCATGACTTTCAAAAAAAAAATACTATGGTCGACATTTTTAGCATTTTCGAACGCGGCAACCTTTAAACAGTATTGAGGCGTTCAAGTGTATAAGGAACTAAACATAATGACTCTTCAAAGTACGTCATTAAAAAACCAAAAATTATAATGAAAACAACAGAATTATTTAATTAACAGTAAGAATTTTAATGAGTATACTTTCTTTTGAAAGTCATAGTGGAGTATTACCGATATTTCATGGGCCATTCGCCGAAGACCTTCGGCCTTCATGGGGCAGTTGTATGGGTCTGAAATGTTGTGTTTTTTTATAAAGAAAATGAAAGTACTTGATGAGCTGAGGACAAAGATGCTTTCGGTTTTCCCAAATTTAAATCCCGTTGGAACGTAGATGAGATTTTTACCCAAAATACATTGTTTTAAATGGGAATTCCGCGTAGTGACGTCACTACCCCCACGATTTTTGAAAACTTTACATGTGTGTATCTCTAAAACCGGGACACTTATGAAAAAAAACCCAAGGCACCATTGTTCTCAGCTCATCAAGTACTATCATTTTCTTTAAAAAAACAAAACATTTTAAACTCTTGCAACTGCCCCATTTGGAAACAAAGCGACAAACGAAAATTGCTGCGCTGGTATAAATTCTATAATGACGCCCGGTAAACACGGTACGATTGATTAAAAATACACATGGATCAATTCGCGACAGGATTCGTTTCGACTTTTTCTAAACAATGACTTTTTTTTTAATACCATGATATCACATTTGCACCCCATAGACGCCGAATAATTCAAAAATACTTTGTTTTTAAGCAATTACAACTTGTTTCCTTGCAAAATATTTTTATTTTAAAGTTTTGCAAAGCGCAAATTTTTTAAAGGTACACTCTTAAAAAACTCTTCGAACCCTTTTCCACATCATTCGTTTTGATGACAGTTTGCTTCAAATTCCGAATGTTTCGAAAATGTTTTTTTTGTTTTTCTTTAAAAACATTTCCATAACAATTTCAACTTGATTCTTAAAAACACAAAAGGTACCTTGATGTCAAAACCTTCATACTGCGAACTTTTCAAAAAAGTTTTGCTCTTCGTCGAAATATTCACAATTTGTTTCAAAGAAATACAAAAGTTGTTGATGTTTTACAGTTTTGCAAAGAGCAAGCTATTTAAAAGTACTAAAAAAAAAATCGTCGAACCCTTTTCAAGACAAAGTAAACATGTTTCATTTTCGCCCTCAATCGTTTTCGATAAATATCCTAAAACCGCACATCTTCAGATTCTGCATGTTTAAAAAAAAAGTCATTAATTTCTGAAATAAATTTTCCAAAAAAAATAGGGCAGTTGCAAGGGTCTGAAATTGTGTGTTTTTTTAAAGAGGCTTATAGTACTTGATGAGCTAAGAACAATGGTGCATTTGGTTGTTTTTTTTCTTTTTTTCTAAAAGTCCCCGTTTTTGGGGATACACACGTGTAAAGTTGTAGAAAATTGTGTGCGTAGTGGCAGAAATCCCATTTTAAAAAAAATGTATTTTTGGGGTAAAATCTCATCTCCGGAACAATGGGACTTGAGTAGAAACTAAAGGCATCTTTTTTCTCTGCTACTCGAGTACTTTCATTTTCTTTATAAAAAACATAATATGTCAGACCCTTGCAACTGCCCTATTCCAACTTGATCATTAACCTACACACAATCGAATTCTGTGGGTTTTTTTTTGTCCGATTACCTCAAACCCAAACACTGTTGCTGAATTTGGGAAAATTATTTGCTTGTCGTACATAGGTTCATCTTTTATTCCAACATTGATTACCTTGCTGTAGACACGCTGTCTACGTTCTACCAATGATGCCAAATTTTCCTATAATTCAATAATTCAGAGCTACCATTTCGCTTATAATTAATGACATTTTTCATGATTCCATCGGTTGAGAAAAGATTATACAGTTCAGTTTAGAGTATGACTGTACTCCACGAAAATACTGTGATCTGTAATATTTTCTTATTCGGTGAAATCGCCGTTAAAGTATGAAAAAATCCGCAAGTTTCTTAAAGTCATCGACGACTCCACCGGTTGAGAGAAGATTATAGATCAGCGTATTTTTGTGCAGTACAGTCATACACTGTAATGAACTCTGTAATCTTTTCTCAGCCAGTGGAACCATCGGTGGATTGGATAATACCATGAAATAAGCAAAACAGCAGGTCTGAGATAAAATCAAATGAGGAAAAATCGAATAATTATCTGAAAAAATTGGCAATATTGCGTTCTACTGACAATGAGCCTCCCCGAATGGTCTATCTAATCGTGGTGATAATTCCACGAACACGATTGAGTACATCTGTATAGGGCGATAATAATAAATTTGGGGAAACCCAAATAAAAAATACAAAACATTTGAAAAAAAAAAAACTGTCTCAGCATTGAAGTTGTGTTATCATCATTCGATAACTTATAATTACACTATCTTACGTTTGAGGTCATTGCCGGAAAAATGACTTGTAATATACAACATGTGTGCTTTTTTGGTGACCTATACCAAAAGAGAGACAACAGTTTTTTAAAAGTCATATCTCAAAGTGAGACAGCATGGACGATCTGATTCCAACTTGTTTGCCTCATTTTTCTACCTAAAATCAAAAATTGTAATTAATCCCCTGAAAATTGGTTTAAAACGGAAGTACAAGTGTTTTTGAGTGGATATCTGAACACAGAATTCTAATACAACTGTCCAGGTGACAAAGTTTTGCCTCTTTCTGTTATGTATCAGTTTTTTTATCGAGCAAATCCTTTCCATTAGAAACTGTCTGTATCGATTTCTGTGTCCAGATAACCACTCCAAAACACTTTGCACTTCCGTTTAAAACCAATTTCAAATTGATTCGTCACCATGGGCGAATCCAGTAATCTGGCACTCATGAATTATTCCCATTTGAACGTATGAAAAGGAACAGTGGTTTTCCGTGGGGGGGGGGGGGGGGGCTTTGGGGTGCTCAAGCCCCCCCCCCCTAATTGGCGGATCCAGCAATCTGGCAACAGTTTATTCTTCCCATTTGATTGCATGAGAAATAATCGATTAGTCACGCGGCTTTAGCCCCCTTTAAGAATCGATTGTTTCTCATACATTCAAATGGGAAGAAAGCGCAGTTGCTAGATTGCTGGATCCGCCTATGCCCCCCCCACTTTTTGGGAAGGGGGCTTGAAAAAAACTAGAAAAAAAAGGGAAGGAAGAAAAAAGAAAGAAAAGAAAAAAAAATAAGAAAAAAGAAAAAAAGGAAAAGAAAAGAAGAGAAAAGAAAAAAAGGAAAAGAAAAAAAAAAAAAAAAAAAAAAAAAAACCAAAAAAAAAAAAAAAAAAAAAAAAAAAAAAAAAAAAAAAAAAAAAAAAAAAAAAAAAAAAAAAAAAAAAAAATCATCGATTTTTTCCGAAATGTTTTTTGACACTTTTCAAGCCCCCCCAAGCCCCCCACTTTTTGACCCACGGACCGCCACTGAAAAAGGGAAATTTAAATTTTTGAGAAGGTCATGGCCTTTTTTTTTCCTTTTAAGCGTGCCCATGGAACATGGCACGCTTATTCCGATCGTTTTGCTGCTAACAAATATAATACAATGTATACAATGTAATAAGGCAGCCTATGCTTTCCACGTGTATTCCTATGCTGAGTGGCCTAAAGTTGAAAATCGGCTGTTTTTTAATTTTGTGATTTTTTCCTGTCGTGTCTGTTGCGTTTTGAGGATTGCAATGGTACAATTTTGAAATCGTACCTTCTAAAGTTTGCAGCAAAAATAGTTGGATTCATTTTAATGCTTTAGTTTTTTTATAATTCCAATTAAACGACGGACTCACCACTTTTTAGGGGTAAGTGGAGTGCGGTGAGGTAAATTTTGCGTTTTTATTGCCAACTTTGTTGTAATTTTACTCGGCTGTGTTGGGTTTTTCGATGAATACATTTTTTTTTTTTTTTATGATTAATTTGTTATGTTGGACATTGTTTTTGTGTTATTTTTTTACGTTTATTGAATATATAATTGATTTTAAAGTACATTCGGGGTTTTTTCGTACGGGCAGCCGATAACGAGTCGTTGTGTGATGTTTTTTTTTTTATTTATTATTGTTTTGCAGCCGGTGATTGTTTGGCTGCATTGGCTGCACTGCGGCTCACCTGTTCACTAATTTGATAATCTTTCTCTGTGAATGTCTAGAGTCAGCTGATATTTTTGAATAGAAGGCGCGAAATAAAACCGATACAGATCATGGTTTTACTTATAGGATACCTTCTCACAAAAGTAAAGCTTCAAGAAGAACCCGCTAGAGAGCGCGCAATGAAGTAGTCACGTTTGTTTGCCTTTATTTGATCAGCTGATAAATGATTTTTTTTTTTTTTTTTTTTTTTTTTTTTTTTTTTTTTTTTTTGCGCAAAATTTTTAAAATTCAATCTTTTATGGGTTGAAAATGGATCTCATTAAAATAAACAAAATTTGATCAGTATTCTTTTAATTTTTTTGTTTCGGGAATTGTTACAACATTAACGCCTGTTCGAAAGTGTAAGCGAAGTTATGGTTTTTTTTATTATTTTTTTAGAGGACGAGACAGGCTCAATTAATGGTATTTGTTTTGATGAAAAGGGGTCCATCCAGCTACCATTAGGAGTGCCCCCCCTAAAAAATGGATGAAACTTTCAGGGATGATAGAGCTAAGCATCGTCTTTCAGAATATCTGCAGTTTTTTGAATTTGGTCAATGGGAGCGGGAGTGCAGGGGGTCAAAGTCAAAAACCCCCAATGCTCCATAACTTTTGAACGAAAAGAGATATTGACGCGTGAACTTTGCACCAAAGGATGCGTATTTTAAAGATCTTTCGATTGATGTGCTACAGTGTTTAGTTCAAAAATATTTGACCCTTTTTTTGCATTTTGTTTTACTTTTGAAGTTTCCAAAAATCCGTTTTTTGAGTTTGAAAAATAGGCGCAATGAAGGAATCTGAACGAAAAACTATGGCGGCCATATATGATTTGAGAATTTTGAAAAACTTATGTCAAAAATAAATTCAGCGACCCAAAAAACCCGCTTCCACCAAGTTTCAATGAATTTTATTGATTATTGGTGGGAGCAACAAATTTTTTTGTAGAATCGAAAGTCGGAACCCTATTTTTGGCCTAGATTTGAAACTTTGCGCGGTCATAACTCTTGAACGAAATGTTTTTCGGCATCGCGGTTTGCGCCATCTGAAAGCTTATAAAATCAGCTTTCTTCACAGAAGTTTTTTGTTCAGATTCCTACGTTGCGCCTATTTTTCAAACTTAAAAAAAGGATTTTTTTCTCTACTTTTAGATTATAAATGAATTTTTACATCTGCATTGAGGGGTTTTTTTTGAGAAAAAATTGAAAAAAGTGTTTGAACCTCCCAGAATACACCCCCAAAAGGTTGTCAGGAGCTTATGAAAATATCAGAAATGAAAAATTTGGAGTCAATTTTCTGTCTGATTGTTTTGTTTCAAATCATTTGTTTCAGTAATTTTCGGGGAAAAATGCCAGCAACGGATGCTCTGGCTCACTTTGTATATAAAATATAGTAGACTTCTTTTTTTCTATTCAGGTCCTCTGGTATTTAATCACTGTCCGATGAGTAAAATAATTGAAATCTAATGCGCTGAGTCCTGACTATACTTGCTCTCTTTGAGAGAATCCAAAAATTAAATATAATCATCAAAGGTACCACTATACGGCCAATTTTGTAAAATAAGCACATGTATGGAGAGGGGGGAGGGGTGGAAGCTTTTTTTGTGCGAACTTTCTTTGCTTCTCATTGATAAAATGTCATCGAATGAAAGGCTAGAAACTCTGCAACTCGGTAAGCAACTCTGTTTGCTTGAAGGGACGCATCGCGATGAAGTAGGGGACTACACTAAATTTTAGTTGTCAAATTTGATGCATAAATTATTAATACTTCAATTAGTATGTACGTCTGTAATGTTTTTTCTGGATGCTAATCATAGCATTTTTTCAAAGTAGATGATTCAGCCTAATTTTATCTTGAGTATTCACCATAAGGTTTCTCTGTACAGTAAAGCCTTTAATGAAAACATAGCAGGAATTGCTTTTTTTGACATTAATTGTAATTGTTTAATTTTTAGATCCAAATCGGCCAATAATGTGTCTAAAAATTCAGATATTGAAAGGAATGACTCTATTTCGTCTCTATCAATATGTAGACATTTATTAATTACCTTCTTTTACCTTTCATCACCATATTCCACCAACAAAACCATGGCCTACCTATCTTTTCTTTCTCATTTTATTAAATTATAAATAGAATCTTTTACATCCATTCAACCCAGAATCGAATCATTTAAACTTCAAATACTCTATAATCAGTGATTTCATCCAAATTTTCATTATTGAATCATTCATGTATATTATGAATCTATTTATTCAATTCATATGTTAGTTACATACTACAATGTCTCCTTAAGAATTGCTGATGCATTTCAAACAACTGTAATCCACAAATGAACAAAACACTGAACCAATTGTAATGTGTCACTGCAAAAACAACGACTCAAAAATATTTTTTTCAAATATACGTCTCAAATGCATATACATTGTCATATTTTCTTAATCAAAGCTCCAACAGCACTTCCTGTACCTTAAATAATATACAATAAATTGACAAATCTTCTCCCATGAACTACATTATAATAAATATATTTAAACCATGTATGCGTAAGCCTTTATGCAAAACTTATTTCTGCAAAACCCAGCAGAGCAGAGGACCAAATGAAACAACTTATGCGCAGATTTTTATGTTTACAATTCACAGGCACGCTTTTCCAATACATGCAATGTATCGGAGCTTCCCTGCTTGTTTACCATCCGATTGTTTCTCATGCGCTCAAGTGGGGAGAATGAATAGTTGCTAGATGGCTGAATCCACTTCTGTTTCACACGACTTCTTTTTTAAACTTTAAAAGTTTTAAGGAACTGAGGCAGAAATACCGAGCCCGTGTGAAAATGTCCATAAGAGATTTCCATCTTGACCGCGTTCGTGCTGCCTCAAAATCACGTCCTAGATATACCCTCTCAGTTGCGGCTCGTGCAATGGAGCTGTTGCAAACTTTTGCTACAGGCTTATTAATAGTTGATATTGGGGTAGTACCCTGTAAAAATAACGATTAGCGCACTAAAAAATCATGAAATCCACTCCTAAACACACAAAATGCTTTTGAACGCGAGACCGTAATGGCGGCCGGGGCCACCGTTTTCATTGCGGTTCCCTATCTTCAATCAGCGCCATCTACACAAGGTGTTCTCGCAACACCACACAAGAAGAAGAAGAAGCATACCATTGCCACAAGACAAAGAGTAAACAAGAGTCGCAATTGAATGGAAGGTCTGCGTGGTCAACGTAGATAAGGGATCGGAACGCGGGCTGGCCTCTGATTGGCTGCAACGCGTGGAGCAAAAATGACTCGGGGTATAGGGAAAATAACACGGGATTTTCGTTCCGGGGCGTTTATCTCGAAATCTAAGCAAAATCTTACCCAAACAATTTATACGAGTCGATTCAGCAGATTTTTCCGAACAATTTGATAGGTCATAAGTGCCACTTTATGGCAAATTCGAAAATACTGTTTCAGTTTAAAAGTACGCACAATAGTGTGTTTACATGCTTGGCGTGTGTTTGAGCAGTGTTTGAGTAACTCACTATTGTGCGTACTTTAAACTGAAACAGTCTTTTCGAATTGCAATAAAGTGGCACTTATGACCTATCAAATTCTTCGGAAAAATCTGCTGAATCGACTCGTATAAATTGCTTCAGTACGATTTTGCTTAGGTTTCGAGATAAACGCCCCGGAACGAAAATCCCGTGTTATTTTCCCTATACCCCGAGTCATTTTTGCTCCACGCGTTGCAGCCAATCAGAGGCCAGCCAGCGTTCCGATCCCTTAGCTACGTTGACCACGCAGGCCTCCATTCAATTGCGACTCTTGTTTACTCTTTGCCATAAAAAAACCGCGGCCTCGGCCGCCATTAAGATCTCGCGTTTAAAAGCATTTTGTGAGTTTAGGAGTGGATTTCGCGATTTTTTAGTGCGTTATTTGTTATTTTTACAGGGTAGTACCCCTTGATCAACTAATTATAAGCCTGTAGCAAAAGTTTGCAACAGCTCCATTCGGCAACAATGTTTACCCTCCATCTGACTCAATGTAAAACAATCGAATGCTGGTGAAGCGCTGCTTCACTATCAATTCGATTGTTTTACATTGAGTCAAATGGAGGGTAAACGTTGTTGCCAAATTGCACGAGCCACCACTGTACCCTCTATTGGTATAGAGCTCGTTGGCTCTTCCTCAGAAAAACATTTTTTTGGGAGAGCGAATCCGAGGTTGTTGTATATATATATGCAAGGGTGGTCACCCGAAACTTCAAGTTAAGTTTTCTCTGCTAGGAGTGGGATTTAGATTCTTTTTTTAACCCTCGAGCGGTCGCGTGGATGACATACTCCATCCAGCTATACTTGTTTTTGCGTGTATTTTCGCGAATTTTGAATTTTCAAAGTTGAGGTTTTCAGTAGCTGCCCTTCTTGGATAAGTCACGATGGTTCCGAGGTTTTTTTTTGTTACTAAACGTCAAAGTGGCTGGATGACGATTGTCATCTACGCGACGCTTTCAAGACGCGGTTTTTTTACGTTTCAAAAATTCATCCTAGGAGAGAAACAAAAAATAAGTATATTTCTTTGATATCATCATTAAAAATGTTGAGCCTAAAATATTGGTATTTTCGAAAGTGGAAAAATCTGGATCTCCCATTTTTTAGTCAGGGGCGTCATTTCAGGTTCGGCTTGGGGGGGGGGGGGGGGGCAAAAATGTGATGACCCTTTTGTTTTTTTTTTTTTGCTCATCAATATTATTTTAGCCCTGCATATTCTATAATCAGGCCCTAATTCCCAACAAAACTCGTTACCACCAAATTTTAGTTCGAGACTTTTTTTTTTCTCAAAAAAAAAAAAAAAAAAAAAAAAAAAAAAAAAAAAAAAAAAAAAAAAAAAAAAAAAAGGTCATCGCTTTTTCACTTTTGGCCGACCCTTGGGGCCCCCCGCAATTGACGCCACTGTTTTTAGTTTTTCGGCATTTGCAAAAATGTGAAATTTTGGAAATTTTTGTCATTCAAGTTACTGAAGAGGGTTTTCCCTATCGATTGAGTATACATACATGCATTTTTTTAAGCTTAAATTGGCAGACTTATAGCCATTTCTAAAAGTGGATGACGCTTGTCATCCACGCGACGTTTCGTGTCACAAATCCGAGCGCGACAACTCGAAAGTTAATGGTCTCATCGTTATTTTTGCAGCATTTTACACTAGAATTGATGGTCCATTTGCACGTAGCAAAACCTTGGAAGAGCTCCATTGCGATGTATCGAATTCTCCTCCGTAAACACTTGGAAAAGAATCGATCGTCGGGGGCTTCAGTTTAGCCTCCGGTGAATCGATACTTTTGCATGGGTTTCAATGGGAGAACGAGCTTTGTTGCTCGTTTGGAGCGCCGCGAAATTGCGCGCAAAAAAGCAGTCCGCGAAAAATTCGAACACACTGTCATCATGCCGCGAGCGATTCATAGGAAGCGGGTGAGAAGGGGGAGGGATTAGAAGCGGTGACTTGCTAACAATGTTGACAATGGACTAAAATGTTTCAATTGATTTGACCTATAACGCAATAAACCGAAGATTATGTTTGAATTTCATTTATTATAGAGCTTCAGTTTATATACAAAAGCGCATGTACGCCGGGTGCATGTATACATTGTACAGAGTGTGAATGCTCGACGCTACGGTGGTGGTGAACAGTGGCGTAGCGTGCACTTTGGCAACGTTGCAGTACGTCTATTTGAACCCATGAAAAAGATCGAACTACCGGGTGTTCGGTAAACACCTTTGCATTCGACCTTTTACAAGGTTTTAAATGGACACAGTACAGCGTTGCCAAATTGCACGCTACGCCACTGTACTGGTGAAGAAAACGCAATGCATATTCGCTGCGAGTTTCTGCAATGGGGCTGTTGCACACTTTTGCTGTAAGCGCATTTAATGATTGATTCAGATGTAAAAATCTCCAAAAATAATATTGATAGCAATTAAAAATTCACGAGATCCACTCCTCAACTCACAAAATACTATTAAATGCGCTGGCGAAATGGTGGCGTATGGCTCTAATAATATGAGATTCCTATCTTAATTTCGTCACCGTCTCTATGATGTCAAGGAAGATTCACGTAGTAACTAGGCACCAGAGTAGTGATCCACATCTGATTAATGGTACCGTGGCACCTGGTGACACCGCTGTCAAAGGAAAGTCATCTCTTATTGGTCACTTCTTGATGGAGTTACAGTATTAGTCCCATTATTCTTGCCCTAAGCCACCATTACGCTCGTGCAAATGAAAGCACTAGGGCGTTTAGGAGTGGATTTTGGAAGTTTTTAGGGCTACCTACTTGATTTTTTTAGGTTTTTACACCAGAATCGACTGTTAAATCACTAATAGCAAAAGTGTGCAACAGCCCCATTCGATGGTCTGCATGCAAAAGGGTGTAACTCAAAAATTTTGCTGATTTGAGTTGTTGATTGGATTATATGTATTTTGAGTCAATCGTTTGATCTATACATAGGATTTAAGTCCTAATTTCTAATGATTACTGTTGCGTATGAACACAAATGCTCCTTCAAAACTTGACCAACCCAACAGATAACCCAGGCTAAAGGACGTAAATCAGTATGTGCTGAAAGTTACGAAAAACGACCTACGTCCCTGTGCATGCCAACCGTCGAATTTACATCCGATTGTGATGAAAATTGCGTGGGGGTGAGAGCAGGGCTTTCTTTCGAAAATTCACAGAACCAACTGTTTGATCAAAGCAAAATTGGCTTCCTGTCAACTTTTGAGAAGAATAAAAGAAGAAGAAGTAAAACGAGCAGTAAACAAGGTTTTGTGATGTTTCGTCAAGTCTTTTCCGTCCAAACCAGAGACAAATAGAGACCCAGCACACCCTATATGCTTTCCATGTTAAAAAAGTGAGGCAAGTTGGATACTCCTACAGAAAGATTTAGAAGAGCGATATAATATCATATCGATTGCCGGGCGAGGGCCTCTGCTTCAATGTAATTTCCCCAAGAGCGGATTTTTGAACGGAAAATTGACCATTAAATCAAGAAATAAATGCGACCTTTTTGCGACTATGAATTCTACGTTCGCGAAAATGCTTATTTATGCCTGGTTCCTTGACTAAAACTGCAAAAATCACTAAGATATTACAACGTTGTTTTTTGTTTTTTTCCCCTTCCATTTGTAAGCGAGTGAATTTTGTTTTGTTTTGTTTTTTTTTTTTTTGTTTTTTTTATTTTATACTTAAAAAAGCTTTGCCTATAGCGTCGTATTTGTGGCTGGCAAAAGTATTGATTTTGTATTTGTAACTATAAAATAAATAAAAAAAGCTGTTGAAAAAAAAAAATGGAGGTTGGAATCACCCAAAATCCCGTCAATTCCACAACAACAACAACAACAATAATAATAACATTTGGGTGATTCCATCCCCCAAATGCATAGTCTAACCTGTAATATCTTGTTGATTTCAGCAGTTTTAGTCGAAGAACCAGGCGTTATTATTGTTATTAAGCATTTTCGAGGACGTAGAGTTCATAATTGCAAAAAGGTCGCATTGATTTCTTAATTTAATGATCAAACCGTTCAAAAATGCGCTTATGGGGAAAATGCGTTGAATCAGAGTTTGTTTGGAACCAGAGGCCCTCGGACGGCAATCGATAAGATATATCGCTCAACTAAAACAGTCTATTTTGTTCGGGAGTCACCGGCTTCAATAACAAGCAGTCGTCTACTCTTTCAACGGAAGGCTGTGATTGGTCTGCGGTCCCTGAAACGGAAACAGGCAGTGGCGTAGCGTGCAATTTGGCATCGTTGCAGTTCGTTCATTTGAACCCATGAAAAAGATCGAAGTATTGGGTTTCGGTGAATACCTTCGCATTCGACCTTTTACATGGATTTAAATGGACGCAGTAAAACGTTGCCAAATAGCACACTACGCCACTGGAAACAGGTTTCGTTTTGGTTTTACATGGCACATTCAAACCACGCGCTCCACGCGTGGCCGACTAATCAGAGAGCCTTTCCCTTTTTTTGCTCATCAGTCAAGAGTAGGCAACTGTGGGCAGTTGTTATGATGAGCTAGTTTTGGTCTCAAAAAACTGTCCGATTTTTTCCATCCAGTGGCTTTCGTTCATCTCTATTTCTCGCAAAATTTGGATAACACGTTGTTTAAAAAAAAAAAAAATATCCCAACAGAACTTTTGAAATCAAGAAAAATTAAAAATCACAGCTGATCGTTAAAGTACATAGGCTGTCCCAAAACAACTGAGAGTGAGTCTGTAACTCAAAAACTATTATAGATATCGAAATGCGGTTTATAGGAGGTTGTAGCTTATACTAATACCTATCCAATGAGCTCTTGTTGAATAAATTTGGTTAAAAATTCACCAAGATACAGCTATTTTTAGAAGACATGTAAAAAAACACCCTACAGGATTTTTGCGCTATTTTTCATTTCATGAACTGTGGTTCCAAGAGCCGCGCACGCCACGAAGCGAATCACAACCAGGGCATCGGACCGCAGAAAAAATCGGTTCGGGTTCGGTTCGCGGTTCACACTTCACGAAAAAAAAGGTTCGCGGTTCGGTTCGGGTTCACGCGCGACTTTCCGGACCGCTCCGAACCGGTTCAGACATTTGTGAACCGGTTCGGAGCGGTTCGGTTCGGAGAAAATTTGGTCGAGTTCGAATATTTTCTCACTTCAAACCAGAATATTTTCCCCTTCTTTCTTTTCTCAGAACATTACTGTTACCGTGACTACCTTCGTTTTCTCAAAATGCATTAGCCGCAGTCTCACGTAGAAATCACCTGGTTTGTAGCAAGTGGGCGCTGACTGCAACCCGCGTATCACGTGACTCGGCATGCCATAGACTTTTGAGACCCTCATAACTTCAAACGAATCAGCCGACCAATCAACGTTCAGTTGCTTCAAACTAGTTTAGATGCGTGACTCTGTGTAATCTTTCTATGCGAAAAGTTTGCGATTTTGAGATCCATCGAGTACCTACTCAGTACTCACAGAGTAAATGCTCAAACTTTTTGCTCTTTTCCCTTTACAGGTTTTTTTTCAAGACCTCGTTTCTAAGCCGTTGAACCGGTTCGAACCGGGTTCAGCCAGTCGGTTCGGTTCGGGTTCGGGTTCTCCGCCTCAGTGGAAAAAAGGTTCGCGGTTCGGTTCGCGGTTTGTAAATTCAGCGGTTCGGAGCGGTTCGCGGTTCACGGTTCGGTTCGGTCCGATGCCCTGATCACAACGTGGCAAATGAAGTTAGCACTGTTCCTGGTGCAAGTCTTAACTTGTCAGAAAGTGATTACGTAACGTTCTTCTAATTGGGACCTCAGTACCCCTTGAAACTGCCTGAGGTGACGACGTGTGCTCCCGTATTGCAAAGACAAGACATTGCAATGCAAATACATTGCAGCCATCCCCCACCCCCCCGTACAGCCCGGATCTCGCTCCTTGCGATTTTTGGCTTTTTCCGGCTTTAAAGAAGTTTCTTCGTGGCAAGAGATTCAACACCCTCGAAGAAATCAAAAACGCCGTGCACAGTTTTTTCCTGAACCTGCCTCAAGAAGAATTTCAGAGGACCATTTGTGAGAAATGGCCCGAGCGCATTCAGCGGTGCATTGACCACGATGGCCAATACTTCGAAAAAGACCGGGATGTAGAATCTTCAGATGAAGAATAAGCAGTTGAACATGATAACCTATTACCGCAAGGTAAGATTTTAAATTGTTGAAGTTAGGTAAACCCGAGGATGAGATTATAAAATTCCGAAATAAAATTATTTTGAGTTCGAGAATCCTGTAGTTTTTTTTTAACATGTCTCCTAAAAATAGCTGTATCTTGGTGAATTTTTAACCAAATTTGTTTAACAAGAGCTCATTGAATAGGTATTAGTATAAGCTACAACCTCCTACAAACCGCATTTCGATATCTATAATAGTTTCCGAGTTACAGACTCACTCTCAGTTGTTTTGGGACAGCCTTTGTAAAACACTGAAAAATCATATTGTTTGTGAAGTAGGCCTCTTGAACGACATAACTGTCCGCGAAACGCACCAAACATCAGTGTTCTTTTCAACTAAATTTTTATGTATTTCAATGAATTATCTAGTTAATTACATTAAAAGTGTGCTAATCCACAGTATTTGGGACGCTGATTTCAAAAAAGGTATCATTTTCTTCTTGACTCGTCCCGATTTTACGCATATTCTACTTTCAAGCATTTTTCGCGATAAAGTTTAAATTGTGGAAAATCTAGAATATTTCGATCAAAATTAAGGCCAAAGTCGAACTCGGCAGGTCAATTAGCATGGGATCAGCCGCCAATAGCGCTGAGGAAGGTCTAATTATAAGAAAAAAACCCATGTTCGTGTCCATTGGGGGTGGACATCCTATGTCATTATAGCGTAAAAATCTTGTTTGCGTGGTACAGATGACCTAGTCTTTGCTTCACGTCTTTGACGCGTGTTTCCGAGGTTTTCGAACCTGCCTGATGAGTTGATGGCTTGTCAGCCCATAAGCTTTCTGTTGCATCAAAACGATCAGCAACAGCTTTTCTCGTTCCAAGGAAATGCTACATTACCAGACTGACTCACAATCAGAGAACCTCGCCCAAAAGGCCTCCCGTTTTTTTAACTGATTTTGGCACCTCGCCCAAAAGGGTTGAGCCCCCTTGACCAAAGTTACGTCTGTAGTCATCCTCGTGAAAAAAAATCTTAATCGCAGTTTCTTTTATCTCTTTTCGGGTTCATTCTCCCCTTTGTCTCGGACCACAGACGTTATAAAAGAAGGCAAGTCTCTGCTATCTCTTTGCACGGGGGAAAAGTGAAGCCGGTCATGTCACGGGCTGATGGGCAGGGCACTTTCCCGCGCGAGGGGTATGGACCAATTTAACATTAGCTCTTATGGAGCCTCGCTCTTCAAACCTATTTTAGTCAATTATTTTTGTGAATCACACATGTGTTGTACAGTAAAGTATGATATACATTTAAATATCCAAGATGTCAGTTTTTTCTTAAAAATGAAAGTTAATGATAGCTCGGTCATTATTTCCTTGTGCACCCATAATCTCTCTGCCGTACTTTCTATCGTAAATATTTTGCGGATAAACCGAAATTTTCGTTTAAGTTCGTCAATTTCAACTTTGACATAAGCTGCAAATCATATCTGAGTATACTCTTGAAAACTAAAAGTAATTAGCATTCTTGTGAAACATTTTTAAGTCTCGGCTCCATAAGCTGAAATGTATACTTACCCCCGAGCGAGGAAGCCAAGCCTACGACGCAGTAACCGGCTTAAATTCTCACCGCTATAGGGCCAGTCTTCTTCTACAGGGTGTTTCAGGGTTAACGTCGGAAACTTCTAGAGCCGATTATTTAAGTAAAAATAAGACTATTTTTTCCTATAAACATGGGCCTTAAAATGCTTCCCTAATGTTCCCTTGCATATGACGCCCGCCATAGTCAAAGCGCTGACTTTCCCAACTTCAACGTCAATTATCTCACTTAATACGCGTCGCACTGAAAAAATGAAGGCGATTGAAAATCTTCATTAGGGTTTTTTCCATCTAATTCATCCATCAAATTTTGAAAATTCTCAGTGGCAACATAAAATTGTTGCCATTAAATGTTCAAGAGTGTCAGAAAAGTTGACTTGGACTTATTTAATAATTATTTCGTGAATTTCGATGAATTTTACACCTAAAAATACACTGGGTTGCAACTTTTAGTGACATTTTATGGATTAACTTAGCCACAGTTTTGAAAAATCCAAATTTTTTTCCAAACTTTGAAAAATCGTAGCTCCGAAGGGAAGGATTTTAAGGCCCATGTTTATAGGAAAAAATAGTCTTATTTTTACTTGAATAATCGGCTCTAGAAGTTTCCGACGTTAAACCTGAAACACCCTGTATAATGCCTTAGTCTCGGACAAAGATGACGGTAACTATAAGCGCAGACGCAGAGGAACCAACTGCACAACCAATCTTCTTCTTCCTGGTCGTTCCTTCTTTTGCGCATAAATCCATTCATCTTTCCTCGTGACGTGACGATAAACTCGCAACTCAGTACCTCATCCGACCTTCAGAATTGTAAAGCGTTTTGTTTTAATTCGTAATTTTTCTTCCCCTGCACGAGCAATCATCAGAAAAAAAAAATCAGAGCTGTAAAAAAAATTTACATCTTGCATAAAAATGGCTTATTTACGCAAGGAAGTCGTATACGCTGCTCTTGCTCGATGCGGAGTTGTATTCGCTTAAATAGCGGCGTAAAGCCCAAGACAATGCATGTATGACTAGATGATTGATAACTTGAGTGTATTATTCTTTGAGCAATCACTATTAGCTGAAGGGGTTGATCTGCATTCTGTAATGTCATATATGAACTGCTTTACAAGGAGTGATGGACATTGGACAGCATAGCCGTAGCCACTGGCGCAACCAGGATATCTTCCATCTCTCTCATTTCCCATTTGAATGTATGAGTAGGAAAAGGACAGAAGGAGGGGGTTTTATCCCCTTGTCCATCCTTGTCTAACATACGTTTCTTAATGGAGAAAAGAGAGAGATGAAGAAACTCTCGGTGCGCTACTGGCCGTAGCCATAGGATATTTTCATTCTCTCTCTTAGCCCATTTGAACGCATGTGTTAGAAAAGGACAGAAAAAGGGGCTGAAGTCAAGCGACAGCCCCTATAATATGTGGATAAAGAGCCTTCTTTATCCATCCTTTTCTAACAAATGCGTTTAAATGGGCTAAGAGAGAAAGAGAGAGGGAGAGAGAGAGAGAGAGAGAGAGAGAGAGAGAGAGAGAGAGAGAGAGAGAGAGAGAGAAAGACAACATCCTGGCTACGACTATATGATGAACAGTAGTATCAGAGCGTTGCGTTGAATCAGTGGCATTTTTCATTGCACCGATGATTCCACCGGTTAAGAAAAGATTCCTCAGTTCAGTTCAATGTATGACTGTGTACGTGTGTACTGCACGAAAATACTCTGATCTGTAACTTTTTCTCAATGGGGTTGCATACTTTTGCTACAACAACATAGAACCTTGATTCGTATGTAAAATTCGGCGATGCATCCCCATTGCATCAAATACTGAATATAAATTTAGTTAACTATTCGTACATGCCAGTAATGGTTTGGCCTACCCAAGAAATTGAAGGAGCTGGTCGCAAACATTGATTACAATTTTCTTATACTCGTTTTGTCTCGAAAACGCTCACTTTTCATCAATGACCAATATCGAAGCACACACTGAATACAAATTAGTTAACTGTTCGTACATGCAAGTAATGGTTTAGTCTACCCTAGAAATTGAACCCTACCCTAGTCTAGCTGGACGGGGAAAGAAATCATGATTAATTTAGTCGTAGTGAGCCAAGTATCGAAACAAAATACCTTGGAAATTTCTACGCCATGCCGTTGCAATATTTTCTCTATTTCTAACTTCGTTAGAGTGAGAAAGTAAAAAATTACACGTTGCCAAATGCACGCTAAACCGCTGTTTACCAGATTTGTTAGGTGCGTTGCATTCGGCAACGTTTAATTTTTTAATTCGTCACTCTAACGAAGTTAGAAATAGAGAAAGTATTACACAGCCATTCTCACCAAGGTGGGACATGGTTGGGAAAAAATGAAGTTTTGCAAAATATAAAAAAAAGTAGCTCATCTGATTCAGAAAATCTTGAATATTATGAAACTACTTTCATTTTTTTGTGATGTTCAATTTTTAGTTGCATGTTTAGGGTTTTTAGGAGTTGTGCTCAAAGACAGTGATTTTAGTCCAAAGTTTGCATCACTGATTTTCACTGATTATTCCATCAACCAGTTTTCTGTTTATCAGCCATGTGACTGTCAGGCCCTATGCTGTGTGTATCCTGCAGGAGAATTGAAACCAGTCAAATGTAAGTGTGATTTTCATTAATTCTTTGAGAAGTGTCCAAAGTGTGACGTCCGTTACAGAAATGTACTAAAACTAGCTACATAGTCGTTACTATTGATTGAAAATTGTTTGCAAAAAATTGTTTGCAAAAATTGAGAGCAAGGATAAGTTGATATTTTAAGCACACAAAGTGCTTTTTTGATGATAATGTTTTTTAAACTCATTTTACTGCAAGTTTAATTTTGGTGACGTCCGTTACATATCGGATGTCACATTCATGTAAATTTGACTTTCAAGAAAATAGCGCCGTCACAGAATTTAGAAAGAGGCAGATTATTTGATCAGCTGATAGACCTGAACATTCTGATCCGTGATTTACTGTTAAATTCAAGTTACGAGCCAACAATGTGCAGAAAAAGCATTTTACTATGCTCATAAGCACAGTAAAAGTGTTTTTTCTGTGCATTATGGAGTCAGAACATGAATTTAGCGGTTAATCATGAATCAAAACGTTCAGGTCTATCAGCTGACCAAATAATTAGCCTCCTTCTAAATTCTGTGATGGCGCTGTAACTTTTTGAAAGTCAAATTTGCATGAAAGTGACAACCGGCACGTAACGGACGTCACCAAAATTTCACACATTGGACGCTTCTCAAAGAATTAATGAAAAACACACTTACAATTGACTGGTTCCAATTTTCCTTTAGGATACACAGAATGCAGGCATGAAATTCACATGGCTGATAAATAGAAAAGTGGATGGTTCAATAATTGGTGAAAATCAGTGATGCAAACTTTCAATTAATATTACTGTCTCTGAACACCACTCCTATAAACCGGAAAAATGCGGCTAAAAATTAAAAGTTACGAAAAACTGAAAGTAGTTACATAAAATTCAAAATTTGTTTGAATCAGATATGCTATTTTTTTTTTTGAAATTCTTTAACATACTTTAGTTTATGCCAGCCATGCTACCCTTAATGAGAATGGCTGTACATGATTTCCATGCCGGAAGATTAATGGGAGGGAGTTAGTTTGTTAAATGTGAAAGCAGTACACTCTCAAGTTACGAAGTGTTTTAATTTACCACCTACTAATATATTTTGAATTAATTCTGGTTATAAACCATCTCAAAACAGTCATTATTTAATAGATTGCCTGACTGAGTGACGTCCGTTACAAAAGCCTTGTGACGTCCGTTACATAGAAAATCCTGATTATCTAAAAAAATTCATAGGAAAACTTTTTCAAGTAATTACATCATTTGCTTCGGCATACTTTCAAGAATAGCTCTAGGCCAATAGTTTTTTAAAATTACTAGTAGTTTCTTACGAAATGTTAGAACAGTGAAAGGGTCTCAAAGAGCAGGGTACATTTGAGTGACGTCCGTTACAGCTGTTTTTTATTTTTCTCTCTTGATTGAATCATCACAAAAACACCTACACTTCAGGAATGAAAGATCATAATGGTACCTATAATTGGGTCATGAAAGGATTTTTTTTAAGGGAAAAATCATCCAGTTTTTCAACTTTTAAGAGTGAAAATGTGACGTCCGTTACCATAGAGAATGGCTGTACAATGGCGTAGAGATTTCCAAGGTATTTTGTTTCGATACTTGGCTCACGACGACTAAATCAATCAAGATTTCCTTCCCCGTCCAGCTCCTTCTATTTCTAGGGTAGGCCAAACCATTACCACTGTTTACCAGATTTGTTAGGTGCGTTGCATTTTGCATACCCTGACCCGTTATCTTTGTCCCCGTCTAGTCTGTGCTATCAAACACAAAAGTTTTGTCAATTAAGAATGCTCGTGGAGCACAGAAGGTTACTTTCATTACACGAGGAAATGTAGCTCATCTAGAATTCTTGCTTGCCAAAACTTTTGCGTTTGATAGTACAGAGGACACCATAAAAACCTATTATTTTGTATACACAGGAAATTGGAGGGACAATGCGAAGCAATTTGTCATAATCAACTCATATCAATCGTGCCGATTACAGGATTAATTTACTTCCTTTAAGTCGACGATCTCGATCACTGTCAGCTTTATTTTTGATAATAATTATTCCTGTACGACGACAGTTATTTTGTCTACCCTCGTTATTGCAGGAGCCAGGAGCCTATTCGGACTATTTCCTATATTTGATCCAACTAATTGGTTATTTAATTGTTTCGATAACTACTGGGGTTGATGCACTTGAATCGTCGTTTGTGCGTCACACATGACGATGAGTGCGATTATGACTATTCCTGCGAGTGTAAATATGTTGCCTACTCTGGAAATAGAAGGAGGAAATGCGTGGAAAGTCATCCTCCATGTATATTAATCGACGTGGTTACAGAATAATTCACTTCCTTTCAATCAACAAAACTGCGGCCACTTTTCTCTTTAATTATTCAACTACCATTCATACAAGACGGCAATTAGTTTGCCTACCCTGGTGAGCCACTGCGGGATAATTGCAAGGGTCTAAATGTTGGCGTTTATCTCATTATCTATAAGCAAATGAAAGTGGTCGGCAGTAGCGTACACAGGAATTTGTCTTTCTCTCTCTTTCCACATTTGAAGACGTGAGTAAGGAAAGGACAGAAACAGGGCTTCGAGCGTGTCTTCAGCCCCTATCTCTTTCCTTGTCTAGAACATTCATTCAAACGGGAAAAGGGCGAGAGAGACTAATTCCTGCGTACGACATAGATGCTTATGTTAGTATCGCACAAAGGAGCGAGTCAATGAAAGAGGCCGGGAATGGAGAAGCTACTTTAAATGCTTATATCTTCGTTAATACGCAACGAAAAAGTTTGAAAGTAGATACATCGATTTTATTATAAAATTACCTTACATTAAAAATCACCCTTCATAGTTTATTTTTTTGACAGTAAGAACGTTCAAATTTGCATTTTTAGTCATGTGTTTCCATGTCCGATCCCACCCATTGACTCGCTCCTCTGAGTGTTAGTGAGCTGAAAACTAGAATGCCTTTGGTTTAGAACTATGGTTTTCGTAGTTCCGGAGATGCCATTTTGGCCAAAAATACTTCGTTTTAAGTGGGAATCCCAACATATTGTTCTAATTCTCAATTTTTATTCGTGCATATATCCAATATATTCCACGCTGCGAACAAACGACGTGCGGCATTGGCAACTCATGGAGGGGGGGGGGGGGGGGGGGGGTGGTCGTTAACTTCGGGAACATGGATTCACCGAAGGTTGAGGGAATCTCTAGAATTGTCACAGCTTTTAAACTGAAATTCGTCTAAGTTGGCGACATTTTCCCGCGTAAAATAACAGTATTTCCTTCGCAACTAAAAAAGGACGCAAACTTAGGGGAGAAATGGTGTGGACATTTGTTTTTTCGCTTGGCGACAAAAATCAAAGATCCGTTTTCCCCACATGCACGCATACTAGTGGGGACAAAGATACCGGGCCAAAATATGAAATACGCAATACTCTTGTTCATCATTGATGATGTCTTGCGGAAGAGAGGAGGGGACGATTTCAGAGTCATGCGCTATGCTTGACGATTAAAAGTCCGTGAGATGAACATATCTGATCGTTGATAAAACTTCCAATCTTAAATAACACTGATGGTGCCTTAGAAGAGCAGAGGGAACGATTTTGAAAGCCCTGAGCCGCGTTGGCGAAAAGAAGGCCATAAAAAGAACAGGTCTGCTCGTAAGTCGAAAGTCCCATTTAAAGTAACACTGAGGGTGCCTCGGACGAGCAGAGGGGACGTTATGAGATCCCTGAGCCGCGTTGGACAATGAAAGGCCACGAAAAGAACAGGTCTGCTCGTAAGTCGAAAGTCCCATTTAAAATAACACTGAGGGTGCCTCGGAAGAGCAGAGGGGACGTTTTGAGATCTCTGAGCCGCGTTGGGAATAAAAGACCGCAAAAAGAACAGGTCTGCTCGTAAGTCAAAAGTCCCATTTAAAGTAACACTGAGGGTGCCTCGGAAGAGCAGAGGGGACGTTATGAAAGCCCTGCGCCGCGTTGGACAATAAAAGGCCGCAAAAAGAACAGGTCTGCTTGTAAGTCAAAAGTCCCATTTAAAGTAACACTGAGGGTGCCTTGGAAGAGCAGAGGGGACGTTTTGAGAGCCCTGAGCCGCGTTGGGGAAAAGAAGGCCGCAAGAAGCACACATCTGCTCGTAAGTCAAAAGTCCCATTTAAAATAACATTGAGGGTGCCTCGGAAGAGCAGAGGGGACGTTATGAGAGCCCTGCGCCGCGTTGGACAATAAAAGGCCACGAAAAGAACAGATCTGCTCTTAAGTCGAAAGTCCCATTTAGAGTAACACTGAGAGTGCCTCGGAAGAGCAGAGGGAACGTTTTGAGAGCCCTGAGCCGCGTTGGCGAAAAGAAGGCCGCAAGAAGCACACATCTGCTCGTAAGTCAAAAGTCCCATTCAAAATAACATTGAGGGTGCCTCGGAAGAGCAGAGGGGACGTTTTGAGAGCAGTGAGCCGCGTTGGGAATAAAAGGCCGCAAAAAGAAGAGGTCTGCTCGGAAGTCAAAAGTCCCATTTAAAGTAACGCTGAGGGTGCCTCGGAAGAGCAGAGGGGACCCCCTGGAGAGGGGGAGAGAGCCCTGAGCCGCGTTGGCGAAAAGAAAGCAGCAAGAAGCACACATCTGCTCGTAAGTCAAAAGTCCCATTTAAAATAACACTGAGGGTGCTTCGGAAGTGCACCTAACCAATTTCCGCTGGAATAATTACAATTTTTGATTTAATGTTAAAAAAAAAGTGAGGCTAAACAACCATATTCAGACCGCCCATGCTGTCACACATTGAGATAGGACCTATAACAAGTATCGGCCTGTCAATGAGGGAATTTTCGCGATGAATAAATGCAACAGAATTATACAAAATCATTGCCAACCTACGCAAGACAACAGTGGATGTCACGAAACTAGATCGTGTTTTTCGAACTTTCTCGGTGTTTTCAGGCATCGATGGCATCAATTGGATTTTGAATGCAAGTCCGGAGGTGAATTTAAAATCGAATTGATGCCATCGATGGCCCAAAAATACCTAAAACACAATTGAGTTTCCTAGAGTATGTAGGTTATGTTGGTATTGTTAATCATATACGAAAGTGAAAATTCGCTTTATCGCTATAACTCGTTGATGTTAATGGTCGAAAACGTCGATTTTTGATGAGTTTTATTTCACTGGTTTTTGGCCTTTTTTTTTTCCGACCTCACTGGTTTTTGGTCACTTTTTTTTCGACCTCAGACTACAGTGCGGAGATTAAGGACCAGTGTTTTTACGCTGAATATTCACTTGAACAACATTTCAATAATACTTTGTCTAACGAGTCATTATCTTGTAACGGGTGGAACATTCAGACGACTTTGAAGTAATTTTTTTCAATTTTTTAATCATTTGAATGAAAAAACTATCTCACCAACAGAAAGGTCTTAACTTCTAGATAGTGATAGGATTTTCAAAATTTAAAAAAAGTCTATCCAAAGCTGAGAAAAGAGCAAAATAAGGGATTAACGGGTGGGACAGAAAATGGACAAGGGTTTTGAATCACTTCAGAAAAAGTTGAAACTCCGTGAGTTTTGAAGAGATAAAAATTTAAAAGAAATATATGTTAAAGGTGAGGGTATAAGCTTTGATCCGACATAAAGTTTTTCTCATTCACTAAATTATTTTTCTCTAAAAAAAAATTAAAAAGTAGCGTAACGAGTAAGACAGCTAGGTTTTGTAACGGGTGGGACGCGTGTGATTTGATCATTGAAACTACACATCAAACCTGCTGTAACATCAACACGTTTGACCTTATTAGATTTAGATAATATTTTCGTCTCTGGTTGCATTTTAATGCAAAACAAGACTGCTAGGCACTAATTTTTAAAAAAAATTTGCATATCATGTCCACTTTATTGTAGAATGACCATAACTTTGTCCAAGGTATACAGAGAACAGGTATGGACAACACTCTGAGCTTGGCTCTGATTGGTTGTGAAAAAAGCAACTCCGCCGCCATTTTTCTGACCGCGCGATTCAAATTTAGATTTCACATCTTGAAAAAGAAAATGAACGACGTAATTGATGATGTTAATCGATTCTATTGTCACAAATTTAACATTTAAAGATAAAAATTAACTTTCATTGTTCAAATAAATAAAGTATTACTTCAGATAAACTTCCCCTTCAAACCTAACCACAAACAACAATGCAATATATACACGGTGTAAATAGGAGACAAGATGGCGGCGAAGTCGCTTTTTCCCAAGTGGCCACGCCCCCTGAGTCGAGTGTTGTCCATACCTGTTCTCCATATACCTTGAACTTTGTCTGTTTAGGTGACCACATTGTAATGAAATAATTTTTATTCTTTCCAGAAATTTGACTACACAAAATGAAATCGATAATCCTTATCTCATTCTGCGGCCTGGTGGCCATCGCTTTCGGATACAAGACCGGAGCGCCGGCCAGCGAATGCGAGAACATGGCCCCCGGACACAAAGACACAACGCCGCAGAAAACTCCGTCACCGTACACCGTAACTTTCGCAAAGAACAAGCTGACCCCCGGTGAAAAGATCTCACTTCGGATCCGAGGTCTCAAGGACGAGAAGGAAATTCTCCGAGGATTCTTGATCCAGGGCCGAAACGGAAACACTCCAGTCGGGAAATTCACTCCCGCTTTAAGTCTTAAATTGCTGGACTGTGCCGGCGGAAAACAGGTAAGCTCGGACAAAATTTCGATCCTCTCTGAAACCCAGTGCCGATGGTAAATGGGTCTGTTGCATACTTTTGCTAGAACAAAATAGAATCTTCATTCTAATGAAAAATTCGGTGAAAATAACGATGCGCACATTAAAAACGTTCAAAATCCACTCAATAACTCAGGAAATCATTTCAATTTCAAACAGCCCGAGTTACACTAGACACTATTTGCACCGGTATACTACTACATAGACGGAACCACCGTATATAAGTAAACAACATCGTAACTACAAAATTATGGAATTCCCTTCTAAATACATGAACTATTGGCTGCATTTGCTGTCTATGGTCTTTTCGATTTATCAAAGATTACAAAATAATATAAGAAATGTACGCATATAAACGAAAGATTCCAATGTTTGTAAGTTCTGTTCATGTTTACATAAACGAGATGGTTCCATCTATTTAGTTATAAGTCGGTGATATAGTGACTAGTGCAGCGCGGGTTGTTTGAAATGGAAGGTATTTTCTGAGTTAATGAGTGGATTTTGAAAATTTTTCGCCGAATTTTACGTTAGAAACAATGTGTCATATTGATGTAGCAAAAGTATCGCAACAGACCCATTCTACCAGTCTTTCTTTTCCGTACATTTTCCCGGAAATGGCCATATTTGCTCATGCTTCGCACATGAATAGCTGATTTTGGAGTCTGCTATCAAGTATAGAAAATTTTACCATCATATGGTAGAGGATTCGCCACTTATCTCAAATTCTTGACGGCCAAAAATTTTGCATTTGATAGGAAATAAGAGAAGCATCGCTGATGCATCAAACATCAAACATCAAACACCTCAATTGAAAACGTATTACGTTTCGTGCAAAAATACTACTTCGCACACGCGCATCGCCGAGACTGATTCACAAACGGGCATTTCATGCTTCGCTCCGAGGCGTCCGAGACCGACAGACTCACATTCACAGCCGCAGCCAGGAATATGCCTGTCTCTCTCTCTTATACCCATTTGAACGCATGTGTTGGAAAAGGACAGATATACGGGCTAAAGTCACTTGATAGTCCCTCTGCGCTCGTCCCTCCGTCCTTTTCTAACACATAAGATCAAATGAGAAAAGAGAGAGAGAGAGAGAAAGACATTAGTCCTGACTATAGGCTATGGTCAGACTGTTACACTTTGCCCCTCTTTCCGCAAGTTGACGTCCTTGGCGTGTGCGACTGCGCACATTGGTCTCAGATAGTCGAAAAAACAAACTGTAGGGAATACCCTACGAACATTTTCTCACATCAAATTTAATCTGGGGGAGACCCCCAGTCCCTCCTTTAATATTCAGGGGGAGACACTCAGACCCCCCTCAAATATTCTGAGGGAGACCCCCAGAACCCCTTTTGATATTCTGGAGGAAACCCCCAGACCACTTTAATATTCTGGGGGGGGGCAGATCCCCCTTTGATATTTTTATCCAAATCCAAACATCCATGTTTGAAATATTTAAATTTTTCCTTTTTTTGACCCATTTTCCCATTGATTTTAATGGAAACCATTTTTCATCCATAACTAACCTAGATATTAAAATTTCAAAAAAAAAAAAAAAAAAAAAAAAAAAAAAAAAAACCCTCTGAAGAATGTTAAAAGCAACATCTCTGCAAAATCTGGATGCATATGGATTAGTAGTTCAAAAGTTATGCTGGGTTTCACGTTTTATGGCTACAGACAGACGGACAGATAGACGCCTTGGAAAGTTTGTGCATTTATACCTCCATGCCACATACGCGGTTAAATAATATTGAAACTTAATGGAAGTGTATTCTTTCTAGGATAATATTAGGCATTATGAGAGTCAATTATTTTATACTTATCATGATTTACTTAGTCGTAGAGGGCCAAGTATCGATAAAAAAAATACTTTGGAAATCTCTGCGCCATTGTAATACTTTCTCTATTTCTAACTTTGTTAATAGTGAGAAAGTAAAAATAGAGGCAAAAAATCAAAGAGTCACCAAGTGGCGGCTCAAGGTAGTTGGCATCAATGTTTTTCCTCCATTTGATTCTATGTTAAACAATCGATTGGATAGTGAAGCAGCGCTTCACCAGTATTCGATTGTTTTACATTGAGTCAAATGGAGCGAAAACATTGTCGCCAAATTGCACGAGCCGCCACTATGGAGTTACCAATGGGGCTATTGCACACTTTTGCTATAAGCGATTTATTAGTCGATTGAGGCGGAAAACCCTCAAAAAATAACGATGGCGGCACTAAAAACTTCCAAAATCCACTCCTAAACTCAATAAACGCAGTTATTTGCGGGAGCGTAATGGTGGCCGAAGGCACTAACAATGGGAGATTCCCATCTAACAATTCTGAAACTCCATCAAGAAGTGACCAATAAGAGACTACTTTCATTTGACACCGGTGTCACTAGGTGTTGCGGCACCATTCATCGGATGTGGATCATCACTCTGATGACTAAATACTCTGTGAATCATCCTTGTCAACATAGAAAGAGTGACGAAATTAAGATAGGAATCTCCCATTGTTAGTGCCTTCGGCCACCATTACGCTCGCGCAAATAACGGCGTTTATTGAGTTTAGGAGTGGATTTTGGAAGTTTTTAGTGCCGCCATCGTTATTTTTTGAGGTTTTTACGCCATAATCGACTATTAAATCGCTTATAGCAAAAGTGTGCAATAGCCCCATTCAGCAATAGAGGGTTTTAGTAATGGCAACTGCCGGTGATGAGCGTTCCAAACAAAGCCGATTTGTCTCTCTCGCTCTCAAGTGACCCCTATGTACTGCCATCTCACTCTAATTTCAAAAATCGTATATAGAGACTTATTTTGTGAAATTTTATGGCAGAAATGAATTTCTCGAGGCATTTTAATGCGATTTTGATAATAATAAGTCGTAAAACAAGGCCTTGTATACGAATTTCAATACTAGAAAGAGATGGATATACATGGGGGTCACGGGAGAGTGAGTGAGATAGTTTGGAACGCTACGCGAGTTTTATCACAACCGATTGCGACCGATGAGTGCTTTGTTGTGGTTGTTGGCTAACCGTTGACTTCGCACTAAAACCGTCTATTACAAGGGTCGTCTGAAACGTAAGTGTTGCTATCGCATAACTCCGAAACTATATGAGCGATAGAAAGAATCCAAAGCAACGACTCTGTTTGTTATATCTTCAAATTCACAAAAAATTCAAGTTTAATAAAATTGGTCGACTAAATCGCGAGAACAATAACTTCTAACCTAATAATCAGGTCATTGAGACGTTTAGATAGACAGCTTGGTACTTGATACAGAACTACTTACAACTCGACAAGAGGCCAATTTTTCACTTCCGTATAAAATAGGTACGTTAGGCATGGTCAAATTTGAGAACGTAAGTACTTACCTGAAACAGTAACAGCAAAGAATTAATGAGTATAAAAAATCCTGAGGCAAATATTGAGTGAAAAATTGATAAAACTGTATGAGACCATTTTTTTCTTCTTAATCGGAACTTTGACTGTTTTCTTTTCCCTTCGGTTGAGGAAAGTCCGAGCTCAATGCTGCGTTGCCATCAGTGGCACGTAGCGTGCATTTTTCCAACATTGTATTTTGTCCATTTAGACCCATGAAATAGATCAAAGTATCGGGTGTTCGGCGAACACTTTCGCATTCGACCTTTTGCATGGGTTTAAATGGACAAAATAAAATGTTGCCAAACTGCACGCTATGCCACTGGTTGCCATGAAGTGCAAATGGTCTCAGGTAGTTTTGTGCCATCGAGATCGTATTTGGAACCAGTAGCGGGTCGTGCGATATGGCAACAAGGTATTATCTCCATTTAAATCCATATAAAAAATCGATTTTCAGGAGGTGCAATTGCACCCCCAAGATATCGATATTTTTGCATAGGTTTCAATGGCAAAAAGCATGGTTGCCAAACTGCACGAGCCGCCACTATTTGGAACAGAGTACAGGTAACGCAAAAGAATACACGCGGAGCGCATAAGGTTGCTTTTGATTACACGAAGGATCGCCACTTATCTCGAATTCTCGACTGCCAAAACTTTTGCGTTTGATAGTATCTACTCGTAGTTTTCTTAACTTTTTATGTGAGATTCACAAACCGAAAGTGGAAACGTTTGATAGTGAGATGGTGAACCATAGGCTCCGTTACGTTAAAGCCTTCATTTTATCCATTAGCATTTAGCTGACAGTTCAGTGTTTGTAAGTAATTTTACTGGCACGGGGTTATGAACACAACGCGTTTTCGCGTGCAGTGTTTATGTAAATTCTTAAGTCATCGTAGTTTCGCGTATTCACACACATTTTTTTGGTTGTTTTGTTTTGTTTTGTTTTGTTTTTTTTTTTTTTCACGTTCCGTTTAATTTATCACATTTTCCATTCATTCATAATATTAAATTGTTCTCTTTGTGACACTATCTTCTCTACTTGTTTTTAAATAAATATATATACAATATTCCTTTATTCACAAAAAATACTGATACAGACTATTTAGCAACAAGTAAAGTTATATTGAATAAATGCACTGCTGCAGTCAACAAGATATGAGATCATCTTTGTAATAATTATCGAGAGGAAAAAAAATCCACACCGTTTCAATGAAAATTATTATTTTAACGGACGAAGAAGTGGAACACAATAAAAACGAAAGATAATGCTTGTAAAACTGCTCAAGGATCATTTTCCTCCCAATTTGCTGTCATTATTTGTGTTCCATTGTGTTTCACTTACTTACTTAGTCTGTATATTTCGTTTCGAGCCATTTAGGTTTTTTTTTTTTTTTTTTTTTTTTTTTTTTTTTTTTTTTACATAATGTGTTAGTTTTTTCTATTTTGAGAAGTGTCAATCTAGACGCTTATAAACTGTGCAATAAAATGCCTCATTTTTCTGACATGAAAGATAAAGCATGGTACAAACACACAACAATGGGATCACGGCTAAAAATAAAATTTTAATTATATTTTATTCAAATTTTATGTTTTATAATCATTTTTCTTTTTTTAATTTTTAGCTTTGATCCTATTCTGTTGCATGTTTTTGTTGCATCAAATTCGGATTACTATTTTTTTTTTATTATTGTTAAAACAAGGTGTAAAGTTTCTTGGGGGTGTGCCTAACCCATATGTGCCCAGAATTATTTGGAATTTTTTGTGTTTTTTTCAAAAAACACAATTTGAGGATTAAAAACACGAAAAAAATTAAAACAAAGAAATGTTTTGGAGCAGCTAAATTTTACAAGCTAAAAACTCCCAAAATTGGTTTTTGAGTAAAATTGGTCCAAATTTACTGACATTTAGTCCAAAAGTAACACAACGACCCACTGGGCATTTATGGGCTAATGTGGCTCCGACCAAATTGTAAGAGACGAGTTTACCGTTCGGCGTTCCCCTTAAGCTTTAATAGTAAAAGGTGGAAATGGTCTGACTGAAATGTCCGATATATTGGGTAAAATGTCAAATTAATACAGAAATGTCCTGGATTAAATGTCTAATAGGTTGAAAGCGAGTTATTATTGGGAATAAAAGGTTTCCATTAAAATCAATGGAGAAATGGGTAAACATAGGGAAAAATTGGAATATTTTAAAAGTGGCTGGTCGAATTTTGTTGAGAGTTTTCAAAAAAAAAAAAAAAAATCTGCAACCAGCCAACTGTAAAATTAATTTCTTGAAGAGGGTCTGGGGGGCTCTTCCAGGCTATTGTACGCCGTAGGGTGGGTCGAAAAAAGTTGTTTTCGATGTATCGATTTCTAATACCCGGCAAAAGTTGTGTCTTTGCATTACTTTTAACGTAGTGAAATCGGATTTTGAAATTTCGAATGGCTTTAGCTGGTAATTTTGCCTTGAAATTTGCCTTAATTGACGAATTCTGACGATTTTTGACCCTAATTCAGACCTTTGTGAAAAAAGTCGTTTTCAATGTATCGATTTCTAATCCCCGTCAAAAGTTGTGTCTTTGCATTACTTTTAACGTAGTGAAATCGGATTTTGAAATTTCGAATGGCTTTGGCTGGTAATTTTGCCTTGAAATTTGCCTAAATTGACGAATTCTGACGATTTTTGACCCTGATTCAGACCTTTGTGAAAAAAGTCGTTTTCAATGTATCGATTTCTAATACCCGTCAAAAGTTGTGTCTTTGCATTACTTTCAACGTAGTGAAATCGGATTTTGAAATTTCGAATGGCTTTGGCTGGTAATTTTGCCTTGAAATTTGCCTAAATTGACGAATTCTGACGATTTTTGACCCTAATTCAGATCTTTGTAGATCGACTTAAAATGCAAAATTCTATGAAATTTTTTGCTCGGTACACCTCTTACAGACAGTATTAGCGCCGCTGAACCAATTTTGGGACCCACAGAGGTATCAGGGGGCGGGGGGTGGGGATCCGAAATCGGAAGTTTTAACAGTAAATTTCACTGAATCCTCGAGAGTTCAGTTGAGATTTCAAACTGCATTTGAACACTTTGTTTTTCACATTTCCAACATAAATCCAGCTTCGTGAGCATGCTGTTAAATAATTTACTAACTGTGAGGCCTTCATTGACAGAGATGAAGGGGGAGGGGTTTTTGAGAACCAAAAATTATATTTTAACAGAAATATTATACAGGTTCAAGGCTTAGCGCTCGGTAAATTTCAGTTCATGAAACTTTCCATCAGGACTCACCACGCGGCGGTGGCTGGACATTGAGTCCCTCCCTCACCCTCCCTCCAATCTATGTATCGCTTGATAACTGCAGAGCAGTTGGACCCACAAAAAAATTGGCCTCCTGACTAGCCGCAATTTGTGTACAAGTTATGTTACGACCAAAGAGAAATATTTGCATGAATAGAATTTAGTCCAGTGACCAATTTTTTTTGGGCCCTGGTACATGGTGTTATGCTTGTTCGATTTATGATACTATGTGAGTAGAGATACGTTTGAATAACTCAGTTTGAAATTGAGCCTTGTGCTCAAAAGAGCTCATGACACTTCGACTATTTGAAATCGCTCTTATGTATCCATCACGCGTTTTTTCGCCGTAAACATGTGTGGAAGCTTCTGTCACCACTTTCACACATCTTTCAACCGCTTGCGTATGACACGGAAATTCAAAGACGTGTGATAGTAGGTTTGGACCATCTATAAACTTCTTAAGGTCGTCTTCAGGTAAACTACGAGTGACGGGGGGCATTCTGGCGTCGACATGCATCGACCAAAATGGAAGAGCACATCTCGATAATAAAAGAAGTTGGTTCAGAGTACATTGGCCACTCCACTCCTCCATTAGGTCATGCGAGAAGTATCGCAGACTCTATAATGGAGTGTCTTTACGAAAATGGAGTATTATTGGATAGTTTAGTAGCTCTTGGCTCGGAACAGGTAATAGCTCCTCCTTTCCACCCTGTGTTTACGGCCGTTCCATCCGAGCCAAGAGCTACTAAACTATTTAATAATACTCCATTTTCGTAAAGACACTCCATTATAGAGTCTGCGATACTTCTCGCATGACCTAATGGAGGAGTGGAGTGGCCAATGTACTCTGAACCAACTTCTTTTATTATCGAGATGTGCTCTTCCATTTTGGTCGATGCATGTCGACGCCAGAATGCCCCCCGTCACTCGTAGTTTACCTGAAGACGACCTTAAGAAGTTTATAGATGGTCCAAACCTACTATCACACGTCTTTGAATTTCCGTGTCATACGCAAGCGGTTGAAAGATGTGTGAAAGTGGTGACAGAAGCTTCCACACATGTTTACGGCGAAAAAACGCGTGATGGATACATAAGAGCGATTTCAAATAGTCGAAGTGTCATGAGCTCTTTTGAGCACAAGGCTCAATTTCAAACTGAGTTATTCAAACGTATCTCTACTCACATAGTATCATAAATCGAACAAGCATAACACCATGTACCAGGGCCCAAAAAATATTGGTCACTGGACTAAATTCTATTCATGCAAATATTTCTCTTTGGTCGTAACATAACTTGTACACAAATTGCGGCTAGTCAGGAGGCCAATTTTTTTGTGGGTCCAACTGCTCTGCAGTTATCAAGCGATACATAGATTGGAGGGAGGGTGAGGGAGGGACTCAATGTCCAGCCACCGCCGCGTGGTGAGTCCTGATGGAAAGTTTCATGAACTGAAATTTACCGAGCGCTAAGCCTTGAACCTGTATAATATTTCTGTTAAAATATAATTTTTGGTTCTCAAAAACCCCTCCCCCTTCATCTCTGTCAATGAAGGCCTCACAGTTAGTAAATTATTTAACAGCATGCTCACGAAGCTGGATTTATGTTGGAAATGTGAAAAACAAAGTGTTCAAATGCAGTTTGAAATCTCAACTGAACTCTCGAGGATTCAGTGAAATTTACTGTTAAAACTTCCGATTTCGGATCCCCACCCCCCGCCCCCTGATACCTCTGTGGGTCCCAAAATTGGTTCAGCGGCGCTAATACTGTCTGTAAGAGGTGTACTGAGCAAAAAATTTCATAGAATTTTGCATTTTAAGTCGATCTACAAAGATCTGAATTAGGGTCAAAAATCGTCAGAATTCGTCAATTTAGGCAAATTTCAAGGCAAAATTACCAGCCAAAGCCATTCGAAATTTCAAAATCCGATTTCACTACGTTAAAAGTAATGCAAAGACACAACTTTTGACGGGGATTAGAAATCGATACATTGAAAACGACTTTTTTCACAAAGGTCTGAATTAGGGTCAAAAATCGTCAGAATTCGTCAATTAAGGCAAATTTCAAGGCAAAATTACCAGCTAAAGCCATTCGAAATTTCAAAATCCGATTTCACTACGTTAAAAGTAATGCAAAGACACAACTTTTGCCGGGTATTAGAAATCGATACATCGAAAACAACTTTTTTCGACCCACCCTATAATGTACGGGGTCTGAGAATCTCCTCCAGAATAATGACGGGGGTCTGGGGATCTCCCCCGGAGTATAAAAGGAGGTTCTAGAACTTCCCCCCAGAAAATATATGGTGGTATTGGGGGGGGGGGGGGGTCTCTCAGATTAAGTTAGATGTGAGAAAGTGTACATACGTGGGGTATTCCCTACCGTTTATTTCTCGTGCGAATCGAGTTTAAACCGGAGTCAGAAAATCGCGAATCGTACTTTAGCCCTTGTCGATTCAAATACACTAATTACAAGCCGCGCTGCGTACCATAACAACGAGACGCGTTGCTGTGTGGCTGAGATAGGATAATAATTACAGCGCGTAAACGCTCAATACCTGAAACAGCGCGTCGCACAGTGGAACGCACAGAGACACGGAACATGTGACTAAAAATGCAAATTGGAATGTTTTCAGCGACAAAAAACAAACTATAAAGGGTGATCCTTTTAGAAAAGTTTACAATGGGTCTGTTGCATACTTTTGCTACAACAATAAAGAACCTTGATTCTTATGTAAAATTCGGCGAAAATAACGATGCGCACATTGAAAACGTTCAAAATCCACTCATTAACTCAGGAAATCACTTCAATTTCAAACAGTCCGCGTTACACTAGACACTATTTGCACTGGTATACTGCTACATAGACGGAACCACCGTATATAAGTAAACAACATCGTAACTACAAAATTATGGAATTCCCTTCTAAATACATGAACTATTGGCTGCATTTGCTGTCTATGGTCTTTTCGATTTATCAAAGATTACAAAATAATATAAGAAATGTGCGCAACTAAACGAAACATTCCAATGTTTGTAAGTTCTGTTCATGTTTACATTAACGAGATGGTTCCATCTATGTAATTATAAGTCGGTGATATAGCGTCTAGTGTAGCGCGGGTTGTTTGAAATGGAAGGTATTTTCTGAGTTAATGAGTGGATTTTGAAAGTTTTTAATGTGCGCATCGTTATTTTCGCCGAGTTTAACGTTAGAAACAATGAGTTATATTGATGTAGCAAAGGTATACGCAACAGATCCATTGAAACCACTTTTCAAACTCCTTTGTTGCGTATCAACAAACATACACACATTTAAAATCGCATAGCATTATTCGACCTCTCCGGCGCTGACTCTGCCCACTGTGCGGTGGCTCTGCTTTTAATAAAAGAGGGACTTGAATGCGAGGCAAGAACGGAAACGGCGATTGACCGGGCGCGAGTGAGCTTTGCGCATGCGCGTGTGTGCGTGTGGTCGGAGGAAGCAGCAGCCGGTGCGGCACCGCCACACAGTGGATCGAATAATGTCTTTTCACAAACATATTTTCACGAAGGAAAAACTAGGGTTATGAACAATGTACAGCGAGATAACTTAACCCTTTATAGACCAGGTTTGATCAAAAGAACGCCACTCTTCCGTGAATATAGGGTAGTTAACTGTTCGTACTCGGGGGAGTTGGAATTGCCTATGAGACGGATTGAAGGCGCCCGAACGAAACCTTATCTTGTAAGTGTCAACCTCCAGAATCGCGTTTTTTTTCTGAATCGCTATATACAGGAACAATGGAAATAGACTAGAGGAGAAAAACGAGTATACTCGGGCTTGTCCCATAAGAGGTTAAGGTGATTCCACGTCACATGACCAACGTGATCGATTAGTTGATCGATTAATGGTCATTTACCGGA